>CM065377.1:31339182-31556682 GCA_033060915.1 Euryodendron excelsum
TCTTCATCATCACTCTATGTTGTGACTGTCATGGCCTACTTCCCTTGATATTTCTTTCCTTTCTTTTTTAGCAGAGGACAATCTGCCTTTATATGTCTAGGCTTCTTGCATTCATAACATGTAATATTGGATTTCTTACTTGGTTTTTCTTTGGCTTCATGTTTCTTTCCACCTCTCCATTTCTTCTTCATGAATCTCCTAAATTTCCAAGTGATAAGAATAATTTCATCTTCATTCTCATCACTTGCAGATTCATCATTATCTTGACTAGTGGATATGAATGTAACTACCATTTTCTTCTTTTCTTCATCCTCTTGGGCATGTTGCTTTTGTGTGAGCTTATGAGTCATTAAGGAACCCAAGAGTTCTTCATGAGGTAGGGTGTTGAAGTCCTTTGCTTATTGGATTGTTGTGACCTTAGCCTACCAAGCCTTTGGCAAAAACCTTAGAATCTTCCTCACCTGCTCATTGTTAGGATACATCTTTCTAAGAGATTTTAAGCCATTGATAATATCGGTGAACCTTGTGAACATCTCGATGATGGATTCGTCAGGTTTCATTTTGAACAATTCATAGCTATGTACCAATATATTGATTTTAGATTCTTTAACTTGATTGATACCTTCATGTGTGACTTCTAATCTATCCCATATTTCCTTAGTTGATTCACAAATGGAAATACAAATAAATTCATTGGGATCAAGTGCACAATATAAAATATTCATAGTTTTAGCATTAGATTGCAGCATTTTTAAATAATCTTCATCCCATTTAGATTCTGGTTTAGGGATATCAGTTCTATCCATTCTAGTTGTAGGTGTTTTGGGACCATTTACAATGAATCTCCATAATTCATAATCAACCGATTGGATATCGATTCTCATTCTATTTTTTCAATAATTGTAATTGGTGTCATTGAACCTAGGTGGTCTATTTGTGAATTGACCCTCACCAAGAGAGCTTCTGAAATTGGTTGCCATGGATCTATTCCTAGGATGTTAAGCCTTAAATCAGGAATACAAGCTCTGATACCAATTTTTGCCCAAAAGGCAACCTAAGAGGGGGGTGAATTGAGTTTTTCGAAGATTAATAACAATTAAGATTAATTAAAATTAATCTAACCAATGTAACAGTGATCAATCTATATGTAATGCAATGTAACCAGAAGAAGAAAAGAAAACAGAGCATAAAAAAGAACACAGAGAGTTACCGAGATTCAACCATAAATCGTGGTCTACATCCTCACCCCAAGATCCCCTTGAAGTCTCCTTCCACTATGTAATCTCCAATTACAAATGGGTTGCTGATTGACCAAGTGCTCAGCTCACTATACAAGAACTTCTACCCAAGTTCTTCAGCCACCAAGTGGTTTTGTCCAAGCTCCACTCAAACTTACAAGAGTTTTTTCTTTCTCAAGAAAACTTTCAAATTCTCACTTACAAGTGTATAAATATATAAAAGTAACTCACAAACTCTTTAACAAGAGTAGATTATACAATCAAAACTCACAAAGTAAAGACAAGAGGAATGTTCAGGAATTTCAGTTGATCAATCAGTGGATTCCAATTTCTTATCTCTTTGCATCCTCTAATGCACGTCCAGTCCGTTATAACGTTAGAAAAACTAGCCATTATATCCCAGGAGTCAACTCCAAGCTTGTAGAGTCGACACTTCTGGTTCTGCATTCACCAGATGTTGTCTACTGTCGCCATGAATCCGCTCTTCATATCAATAAGTCGGCTCCTTGTTCATTCTGTCTTTACGTCATTTTGGCTTTTGTAGTCACGAGGCGACTCTTCAATTTCATGAGTCCACTCTTTGTGCAGAAAACTTACTTCAGGTTTCATAAGTCGACTCTTTGATACTTCAGGTTTCATAAGTCGATTCTTTAGATCAAAGAGTCGACTCTTTGCTCATTTGGTCTTCAGGCTTTCTGTTTCTGTATTCATGAGGCGACTCCTCGTTTTCATAAGTCGGCTCTTTTCACATTTTGGTCTTCAAGCTTTTGCTTCTGTATTCATGTGGCGACTCTTTATTTCTATGAGCCGACTCATATATCATTTTGTCTTCAAGCTTTTTGCGTTTGTTTCCATGAGACGATTCCTCATTTCCATGAGTTCGCTCATTGCCCAGAAATCTAATTTCTGACTTGCAATGATCCAGTTCATCTCAACAATAGTATAAGATCTTCAAGGAATCTTCTATTTGGGGTACGATGATCAATCAAAACTCTTTAACTCATCAGAGATGATTTTTATTCAATTTGGATTGAATCAATCATTATTCAACTCTTCTTGATTGCCAAACTGTCAAAGCTTCATTAGATCAATGTTGATCTCTTCTTCTTCATTTGCAAAGCTTTCTCTTTCATTGTAGAACATTCTCTTTCAATTCCAAGCTTCCTCAATTATGTAGAGTTTCACGATGCTTCATTGCCAATTTCTTCTTTTTGCTAAAAGTTCTTCTTTCTTCTTTAAAATCACTTCAATGAGACTTTTGCAAATTTGATGAAATCTCTTTATGCATATTGTCTACATTGATTCTTTATATCTCAGAAGAATTCTTCACTTGGATTCCATGTAGAGATTAGATAATTAATGTGAATCTTCTTCTCAAGTAACTTCATTCACATAATCTGGATTTGATCTTTGCATTCTTGATGAATTCTTCTCTTGATCATTTGCAATCTCTTCAACAAACAAATTGTCTTCAACTGATATTTGTATACTCTAATGAAGTCTTCAATCTTTCTTGAGTACAAGTCAGTCTTCAATGAGTTTATGCATACTTGATGAAAGTTTCATTTGAACACCTTCAATCTCTTCGAATATAAAACATTTGTTTGAAGTAGAAATAGACATCAATCCTCTGTTTGGTTCATTGCATAGCTCTTGGAATTCATTGCTTGATCTTGAACTTGTTGTACATTTACTTTGACAAGTATTAAACTTAAGATTGAACTTTAAGTCTAAATTATAAACTTTATTAATCTGCACACTAAGTAAATGCATTAGTAAAATAACACAAGGTTTGGTTATCATCAAAATCAACATGGGAATTAACCTTGAGTCAACACCACACAGTGACACTCAGACCCCATTTTCATGGTCAAAACGTAGTCAAATACTACATCGGAGACCCCAAGTTGTAGGGCTTTCGAAAACCTTCAATTTCAGCACTAATTTTGCACAATTTCACTAAGAAACTAGAAAGAAAACTCAATCCAAAGTTGGAGAAAAATCTACTACGAAATGTGCAGAAATTGTGACTTTGAGAGGCATTTTAAGGCCCCAAACCTTAAAAAAAAAAAAAAATGATTCTAAAACCATGGGGAGATCAGCCTCGAAGACTAGATGATTTTAGACACTTGATTTGTCAAAATCCATCACGAAATGAGAAAGAAAACCACGTTTAGAGATGGGATATGTTTTGGTGTGAATTTGATATTAAAGCCTATAAACTATTAGAGTTTGAGATAGTTGTTTTACGTGTATATTCTCAGCATAATGTGCTTGTATTTTGGAGAGTCATAAGTTTTAGACATGGTTAGCATTATCGGGAATAGACTCGAGCTATACTAAAAGTTCTTTTTAAATGGTTTCAATTATATTAACTCCTAGATTGTGGAATTTCACAGAAATACTTCGGGTTGTGATCTTTGTGACATTAGTGGAACGCATTTGAGGTAACTGGGTTATACACAGTATGCTTCCTTTTGAACATTCTTTCTCAATATTTTAAATTCTTGATTATCTGATTGTTAGCTCTATGATATTCTCTGGCGCATCCTTACTTATCATGTTTGTTGCCTCAATTATAAAATTATAGTTTTGAACATGTCTGGAATATGTTTTGACTGATGTGCCATGAAGCTGATTGTACATGTCCAAACGCATCTGTTGGCCAGAATTGGTTCTTGGATGCCCTTGTATGGCAAAATTGGTTAATGGATGCCCTTATGTGGCAATGCTTATGTGGCGCATGTGGCATTTGGCATGGTATTGAAAAAGGCTAGGTACGGGCCTCATGAAAATATTGAAATACTTGTTGCCAGCATATTTTGTTTATAATTTTGATTGACAAATGATTATTATTTTATTACTCTGCTCTGTCAAACGGATTTATTCATTGAGCTTTGCTTTGGTTATCCTGAACTCCACGTTTGTACTCCTGTGCATTGTATACTTTTCGGTTAAATTTTATTTTTCATATAGAAGCTTATAAGGTGCCAATGGAGTGTTATTTTGAGTTTATGAAGATTCATATTTATTTTGGAGGTATTATTGTTGAGAGTTATGTATCTTGGAGCCTAGGAAGAGTTATTATTATTTTTTTAAATTATTTGAAGTTGTAATTTTATCTCAAGAATTAAAGTTGAAGCTACTCATAATGGTACATTTGGGATTGTAGCATGATTAAATCTTAATTGAAGTTGGTTATTTTATTTATTAACGGTCCGAAAAATTTGGGTCGTCACACACACACTCTCTCTCTCTCTCTCTCTATGTGTTGTGTTTGAGCGTGGGAGAAGCTAAATAACATTTTCGTTTTTTTTTTAACTGGGCTGAGTTGACAACTCAGCAAGAGTGGTTGGAGGCGTGACCGTAGCATTATTGAATTATTTTTGCCAAGAATGTTATTTTGAAAAAAAAAAAAACCTCATTTTTTCGACAACCAACAGTGCAAAATGAAATATGGCTATCATATAATGCTATACAAATAGAACTTTGTATGAAATTTTTTCCTTCAGAATGGTGTGATTATTTATGGTCCTTACATTTTAAACTAATTTAAAAAAAAAATACCCTAGTCATATCATTTTGGTAAATGGCCATAATATGACTATTTGTAATCTTTTCAGTTCAAACAAAAATACCTACATTTTACACTCATAATTTCAAAAAGGCCAAAATTATGTAAAATATAATTTCTCTCATGTTTTAATTATTTTTTTTACTCCTTTTTCTTAGGGGCAAGTAAATGGCCATAATGTGGCTATTTGTCCTCCTGTCATTTTAAACCAAAACACACATTTTTAGTTCATAATTTCATATAAATGCCACTGCCACACAATTCTAGAGAATTTAATGTATAAAAAATTTTAAAAATTCTATAAGAATATAATTTTCCTAACTTCATGAGTTAACATGGCCTGAGTGGTTCTTTATTGTATAGAATATGGATAGCTAAGAAAGAGTAGAGGGCAAAGAAAGAACTGTCTGGACTTTATCTTTCCTGAGAAGAGATCCCTCATGCATGCATGACCCAACAAATGAAGCCCATAAACATAAATAACATCACATGTTACATATATATACACAGACATTTTTTTTAAACACGTGACCAACAATTCCATCAAGTTTCATATAATTTGGTCTTATTAGCCAACATTTGTATGCCTGCTTTGGTTTGGTTTAGAAGGAGTACAGTACAGGGCAAACAAAGAACTGTCTTGACTTCCATCTTTCCTGAGAAGAGATACCTCATACATCACGAGGGGACAAATCAAACACACCCCATCCCATCCCATCCCGCCCCCCGCCACAACAACAACCTCAAACCTAATACCTAAGGCAACCAAATTGGAATTGTTTCCCTTTTAAGAAAACACCAAATAAGCAAACTTTTCATACTCAACAATGGTATCACATTTATATATATATATATATATATAACACCTAAACAGGACCTTGTTTGGTCTTAGAGAAAACAAGCAAAAGACAGACAGATAGATACAATGGCAACGAGACAGCGACCCGGTAGAATTCCTCCAAGCCGTCCCCGAGCGGTCGTGCGTCCTGTCTACGAAGATTTCAAGCCCATCTCAGAATGGAAACAAGAAGAACAATCACATGTTCTACTTGTTTATCTTCCTGGTGAGTTTACTGCCCCTATAGTATTATATATATATATATATATATATATGTGACTCAAATTTATTATTGGTTTCATAGGGTGCTTTTTAAAATTTATTAGTCATGCTACGTGTTTTGAATTGCTGGGAATATGAAGCAGCTGGGCTAACTAATTATTAGGAAGGAGCATTTATGAGCTGCCCATCGAGCACTAATTAGGAGCTTGCTAGCTAGCTAGAATTTGTCTTGATTATGAATTAAGGTTTTTTTTCTCTTAATATATTTTATGGTACCCAGGTTTCACGAAGGAACAACTTAAGGTTTCAGGAGGCACAAATATCCTCAGGATCCGTGGGGAGCGCCTGTCTGGACGCAACAAATGGAGTCGTTTCCAAGAAGAATTTCGCATCCCAGAGGACTGCAACGTAGGAGGCATTCATGCCAAGTACGAAGGTGGAGTTCTTACAATTACAATGCCCAAGAAGACAAGTAGTTATGTGGCTGCTGCTGCTGATCAAGCTCGTCCCAGAGAAGAAGCCAAAACAACCCAAGAAGCTCAGCCAATGTATGCCAAGAGGCAAGTAGATGGTAAGAGTACCGCTCAACAAACTACAAACACGTCGTCATTGACTTCTCAAAAGGACACCCCTCCCAAGATCGCATATCCAAGGGCGAAGGAGGGGGGCAAACAAACAGAAGGGAAGAGCTTAGATGCATCGAGCTCTGATAAAAAAAAGGCTGCAACTGAACCCAAGTCTGAGAAGGGTCGAGATGACAACCCTCCCAAGGTCGCATATCCAACCATGAAGGAGGGCCAACAAACTGATGGGAACGGATTAAAAGCATCCAGCTCTGATCAGAAAGCTGTAACTCAACAAAAGTCTATAGATGACACCCCCCAGTCCCAGATTGCGTATTCAACCATGGAGGAGGGGAAACAAACAGAAGGGAAGAGCCTACAAGCGTCGAGCTCGTCATATCATGAGAAAGCTGCAAATGAACCAAAGTCTAAGAATGGACAAGATGACACCTCTCGATCCCCTTCCAAGACTGCACAAACAGATGGAAAGAGCTTAGAAGCATCGAGCTCTGATCAGAAAGCAGCAAAAACTACACCGAAGTCAGAAAGCAGCAACACCTCTCGAGCCCCTCTCCCTCGGCCCCTTCCCAAAATCACGTATTCAACAATAAAGGAGGGGAAACAAACTGATAGGAAGAGCTTAGAAGAATCGAGCTCTGATCAGAAAGCTGCAACTCAACCAAAGTCTGAGAAGGGTCAAGATAACACCCCCCGGTCTCCCCCCAAGATCCTATATTCAACCTTGGAGGAGAGCAAACAAATGGATGGGAAGAACTTGGAAGCATCAAGCTCTGATCAGAAAGCTGCAACTGAACCAAATTCTAAGAATGGCCAAGATAACACCGTTCAATCCCCTCCCAAGATTGCATATTCAACCATGGAGGAGGTCAAACAAACTGATGGGAAGAGTTTAGAAGCATCAAGCTCTGATCAGAAAGCTGCAACTGAACCGAAGTCTGAGAAGGGTCAACTTGGAACTCCTGATCAAAAAGCAACTAATAATTCAAGTGCAGGTGTGGAAAAACAACCAGATGAAGTTAAGAGCCCGGATGGGCCAACGAGTGCTGAAAAGATTGTTCAAGAGAGCATTAAAGGAAAAGTAAAGAGCAAAGCAAATGGGGAGCCTACAGAATCGAATAAAATGCCTGAGAATGTTTTGGAACAGGCTAAAGGACTCGTCAAGAGACTCCTGAGCCAAGAGAGAGAATTAATGGTGAATATGGGAGTGGCTGTTCTGCTCACTGTGGCACTTGGAGCTTACATCTCCTACACTTCTGGGAGACCTAGACACGACTAGCTCCATCTCTTTTAGTACAAATTACATTACATTTGCTTAAGGTGGTCTCACGTATGTTTAAGGGTTCGTGTATGTAATTAAATAAGGGGCCTTCGTACCCCAGTCCTCCCATCAATAACAAGTGAAATTTACAGCATCAGTAATGATACAACATTTCGTAATAGCATGACTTAAAAATTTCAAACTGAATCTGCAATTCCTGACCAAATTCACATTTAGATATTATGTAGTGTAAAGAGCACAAGAATCCTCGGAAGATTAGCAGCCAATCCAATTCACAGTTAAAATAGTTTCATGGATAGAGCAACGTACAAAGCCTAGCCTACGTTTGATCACATTATATGACAAATTCAAACTGATTGAACTAATGAAATTACATGACAAACCAAACCCAAAAAAAGTAAGAAAAGAAAAAAGAAGTGTATCATAAATTCCATTTTCATAAACGAATTTAAAGGAACAAAAAATATATAATTATTTGGCGGGTGGGGGGAAGACGGTGACATTCAGCTTTTGGTCAGAGTAATCGCAATGCCATTGACATATATAGTAATTGTTCCCAGTAGATTTCAGAGCCACCATGTCGTCGTGTCCGCTATGCAGCTCTCCTATATTTGGAGATATATGCAACGCATTTGATCATATCCAGTAGCGTTAACTATGATAACATTGTATTTGGTCATCCTTGCTGTAATTGAATACTGGCAAAAACACACACACACACACACACCCACCCCAAAACGATTTAGTTGGTAATCAATAGCACATATATTTGGGGGCCAAATAGCAGGAATATTGTTTTCCTCTTCTTTTTCTTTTTTCTCCTCCTCTTTCGGGAGAATAAAATTTTAATCTTTGTTTGATGTTTTCCCTGTCTAAGCACCTTCTAGCCAAAAACTACATTAAATAAGACCTCATCCTCCTCGCAACTCCGAAATAAATAATGCGAATGAGGACAGAAGTTGGTCCAATTTTATAGTTAATCAGTTTTTTAACCGTGAGAGGGAGATCATTCAGATCCCGCTGGCTTTAGAGCAGAGGCACCCCCAACTCGTGCGCCTAGCCACGGGTTGACTCACCTCATTAACACTATTACTAACCCACTTACTATATCTGATTCTCAAAATACAAATATCAAAATTCACAATTGCCTCTACTTGGTGAATTCGTTTCATGTAGCATATTTGCCCCTAGGTAAACAAAAGAGATCTTGTAATCTTGTTGCCTTAATAGCAAGCATGGAACTATAAATCACCCAAGCCCCACTATAACCTTTTTAAACATTGGTTGAGATTATCTCATGAATATTGCTAAATTCACAACCCCTGTGGATCATATCCACAGCACTTCCACTCACAGAGCTGAGGCTGCATGCATTATATGTATCTTGCACACGATAATTAAAACCAAACCAAAATGCATGCAACAGAACAAGGAACTGTCTATTGCAGCAGCAAAAACAGAATTTTACCTAATACATCTCCTGCATAGAAAGTTTTATCAGCAAGCCACGCATAGTAATCAACATCTGAATTCCAGCCCTTTCCATCTCCAACAACATACTCTCTTGCAAACACTAGCAAACGAGAAACTGCAACTACAATTACAAAAACTATAATAGATTGGCATCCTTCATTTTTAATTAACTAAACCAGTGCTAGTTCTTTGCCTTCACAACAGACTACTTAAACAATGCACGCCTCGTGATCTATTTATGAGCTGCTTTGTAGCATTACCCTTCGGACAACATGAGTTGGTGACAAGCTTTCTGCTTCAATTTTCAGGTGGATTTGGGTACTCATGGGCAGGGTTATTAACACAAGCAGATGTGCCAAAACTGCTTCGGTGACTCCGGGTTGTTCAGAGATGAATAGCTGCAAGTGTTAATTACATATCGAGCTCTCCGCCGACTGCTTCATTATTTTATTAAGCGCTTTGGCTACTTCAATTAAGACCTGTCTATATACTTGTACATACACAAATACATACATATATATATTTACATGTCATATATGGGTGTGTGTGCTTGTGGTCGTGCATGCATGTGTTGTTAATTTCAAAACCCTCAAATGGAAGTTATCATAGTAAGTAACTACGAATCATTGTCTTTTAGATGTCAATCTAGCAAGTTTTTAAATATGCACAACTCAGAAGACAGGAAGTTATCTTTTAAACATGACATTATATCTGGACCTTCCATTTCATTCGTAGCCATTTACAGTATGTTTCTTTTCTCTTTTCTTTTCATTTTTAGAGAGAGAGAAAGAGAGAGAGAGACCATGGTTTTTACTGGCCAACCACCATCCTTTGGAAACAATAAGTTACAAATTGGTCATCCAGCTGGACGAATAAATTTTTAAAGTACAAATTCAATCATGGAGATTTTTACCTAATGATATTCTTCACTAATATCATCTGCAAATACACAAATACTAGTTTCTTGTTCAACTACAGACTTATTTTTAATTTTTGACGATTTACCAGATGGTTTTACCTTCTTTAAAGGTTTCCTCACCTTCTCAGCCTGCAATTCCAACACCTTCTCTGAAGGTTTTCGTCTTCTTTTCAAGCGTGTTCCTCCTGTGTCCTCCGCAGCAGAATTATCCATCGCTGCACAAGAATCAAATCAATTAAGCATGGAAGCTAACAAGACACATTTAGAGCATCATTTATGACAAGCTTAGAGGGTTATGACAGTGAAGAGGCCATATGAATGTCTACTCAGAATAGGCTCAGAAGTCCACCATATTCACACAGCATATCAGATGTGTCAGTTTTCACTTCATTTATTTTGAGAGAGAGAGAGATAAGTCCATTTTCCTCTTCCCAGTATCCATATCGCATTGTACTTATCTTATTCAAGAATTCACAGGAATTACATTTATTTCTATCATGTGATGATGACACAACAGTCAAGCTACAGAACTTCTTTCTCCAAATACCATGTCAAACAAAAGAATTTCAACAGATTTCTTAACCAATGAGAAAAGAAAACAGTCATTCCTCTCATCGCATTCTGATTTCTGACAACAAATCCCACAAAAGCATCAGCTGTGTTACACAAGGACTCAATGGAGTAACCTTCTTTATCCAATACGTGATGTGATGCCCAAGAAATCCAGGAAAAAAACCTGCCTAGTAGCAACCATAGCAAACATATAATCACCTGCTAAATTTTGTAAGACAACCAAAAACAAAGCTCTATATAATACACATACATGCATGTGTTCATCCGTAGGTAGGCCCACTATCAATTACCATCATTAGCTCAATTCTTTCACAAAACCAGAGAGTAAGAGTGAGAGTGAGAGTAGAAGAACAAAACCAGATACAAAACCAGATTTTTATGGAACCACACCCCGCAATGTAGAATCACATCTCACAGTAAATGTGATCTGTCCTACTCGTTAAAAAATGACGGACGTAGCACATTCTAGGTCTTCTTCTAAATTCTAGTTTTCCATTTCTCATGTTTCTTTTTCCTCTACCACCCCCAATCCCACCCCCGATCGCACACGTGCTGGAATTTCTTCTCTTCAGGGGTGTAGAAAACCTAAACTTATATCTGAAGTAGATTTTTTTAATGTTCTACTGTGACACTGCCTACAATTGGATTCTGAAAATAAGTTTATGTTTTAGTAGATAACGATATTCAATGACTGGAGATATTCTTTCGCTTTTTTTCTGGTAAGTACACAAAACCACACTTTTAATCTAGGAGGAATCAATTCAATACATAAGTCCCAGGAATCACAGACAAAAACTTAACCACTGAAGACTTTCTCCTTGCAAAATAAAAAAAAATAAAACAAGAAAAAGAAGTATTCACATAACATGTATAAATAGGCGAGGGAAAATTTTACCTTCAATTGGACTCGATGCATGATTCATTGCTTGTCCATTTTGTCCTGCCTCCTCAGAAAGAGGGGATTCAGAATCATTGCTGTCCACAAGCTTTGAAAAACTTTCTACACACTTGTCTTGCTGTTCAGGAACATCAGAACAAGGAATGGCGGGTAGAAAGCATATTTCTTCCTGTGACATATCCGAATCACTGAAAGCCGAATCCTTCTCCACTGTCACAATATCAACTTCATCATCTTCATTAACATCTGATTCTTTCACCTGCATGTATGCATACCTTATATAAGCAAAAGAATAAACATTATATAGGCAAAAAAATAACCAAAGGAAGTGCTACCCAAGTAAGCTTTTGCTCTCTCACCTTTTCAGTTTCTGTCATCAGATCAAATTCATCTTCGCGTTCTACATACTCCTCATTTTCCTCAAGTTCCTTAAAATCCGGAGCAAACGCACTCCAGTTCTCAGTATAATCTTTAGCCCAGATATAAACCAAGCCAGTCAGGGAAACAGAGACAACAATAGGGTGAACAGGATGCCATGCTAAATCTATCAACGCTTCCTTTGGACCTTCAAGGATTTTTACGAGATGCCCAAACCTATCCCATATATAGATCTTGTGCTCTCCTTTGTTAGCGGAACCACCAACAACCCACTCACCATCACCACTAAAACATGGTGCTTTCCATTGTATTTTGGTGATGGAATCTTGGAACTCCCTGAATAATGCTAAGCACTTTGCTCCAACCGCTTTCAACTTCTCAACCCCATCCAGCTCATCTGGGATATTGCTCGAGTCATCAAGAGCTTTAAGTCCACCTTTCAGGGGCAGAAGGTTCTCATAGATCCTGATTGTCCGATCATTTGAGTTTGTAAGAAGATACTGTCCATTCCTGCTAAATACAATATTTTTTATCACAGCACCCCCAGAAATGGGAACAACACCACACACTTGAACGTTTTTGTGATCTATTATAAGTATTTCTCCTTTGGAGTTCCCAGCATAGACAAGATCCCCATACTTGTTAAAGCATGCTGCGGTTGGAGTAAAAGGGGCAGATCCATCAGAGAATTTGTTGCGTGATGGAGGGGCAGATCCAGTGCCCATCTCAGGTAATGAAACTGGAAGGACAGTTGTGCTTCCAGTGTTCAAGTCGACAATCATCGGAGCAGATGAGAACGGGCATGCCAAGCAAAGAGATGGAGTGGAGGAGCCAGGATTTAGTCGGGCTTGTAATGGGGTTTGCTGCAGACTTGTACGTGCTATCTTCTCTCCTTTGACAACATCCCAAAGTGTTAATGACTTGTCAGCAGCAGACACAAGTATGCGACGGCCATGCTTTGACCAACAGACGCTTGTTATGGCAGAAACACAATCCTTATCCCGAAGTTCCATAGCAATGCCCCTAGTCTCAAAATCCCAAATAATGCAACTTCCATCAGAGCACCCAGCTGATAGAGAACAACAGAAATTTCAAACAGTGAGCAGCCAGGATTCAATGGTACCTTGAATTGTAAAAGAAAAGGAATTGGAGGGAAGGGGGGTAGCAACACCCATCTGATTTCATTGATGAAAATGGAAAGGAATTCTGCAGCATTTCAACTCCAGATATTTATAATATTCTACAATTTCTTTTATCAATTGAAAAGATAAGAAAAAGAGGTTGGGAGGGGAGCAGGATTCAAATTTCCACTTTGAGACTTGGAATCCATCTGTGTTGATGATAGATTCAAATAGATTCATAAAAATCAATTTCAGTTGATGGTAGAGATTCAAATATCCTATTTGAGTTGATGGTCTTATCAGAAAAAAAAAAAACTATTTGATTTAATGGTGTTCCTCCATTAAAATTTTTTTAATAATAGCATTTGACCGGCATACATACATGAAAACATTAATAATACATTTAGTTTGGATGCATAAAGCAAATGGGCAGAACACAGACAGGTGCAACCCATGAGATGGAAGAGTACAGAAGGGTGCAACCCATGAGATGGAAGACTACAGAAGGTAACAAACTGCAAAAGTTATCATCTTATTAAGCTTATGAGATATATCTACTTTGACAGAAATTTACTAAGCAACAAGAATAAAATGAAACAGTAATAGTGAAAAGTAAACTCGGCATCATTCTTCAAAGCAGGCAACAGAAGCAATCAACTCGCTCTGGTAATTTGTGAAAAGGTTTAAGAAGGACCACCATATAACGACATGAACACACACAGATGTCCGTGATGACACAACCAGGTTCGGAAGACTCCAGTGAGTCTTGATGTAGCTTATGATGATCTGGTTGACGTCAGCGAGAATCTTCTCCCTTTGATGGGATCTCTCTTTGATGGTACAAGAGAAGTCATTCATAGGCATGTCGCCTCCTTGGCTGCTGGTGCGGTAAAGCGAAGGTTCTGCATCACTATGTACGAAGGAATTCTTAAACGTCCCTATGATGACTGGGCGATGACAATCTTGCCTCGTCTAACCGGACTGATGATCAGACAGCACCCTTGCTTGAAGAAGGTGATTGGGAGCAGATGTCGGAATGCTTATAGCTTTGATTTAGCTTCTGCCGCAGGATGGTGGCCCAGAGTGGTTGGTCATAAGCCAGATCATGTCTTTACTCTTTGGGTTTGAACACAACAAATAGGATTGATTATGTATCACAATTTCATCACTACATCGAAGGCTCTTTTGTAAATATATTGATAAGATAGCTTGGTATCCAAAGTGTATCAATGATTGTGATCCTCATTGTGTACCTAATTCGTGTTAGGATCTACCAAAGAAATTGGGTGGGTATAGGGCATATAACAAAAGAGTTTCCATTTCTATCAGTCATAGAACCAAAAAAGAAAAAGCAGCCAGGAACAGTTTGATTCTATAAACAAGCAGGTTTGCCATCGCCCAACCAGTACAGTACGGCCATCCCTGCTATGGTCAACAAGCTCTTGTGTATGGACTTGCGGTAAGCCGCCATTTTGTGTACGCACCGTCCCTTCGCAGTTTCGGTGAGTAACCGCCGGTGTCTGCTGTTCTTATCGTTTCACCGGACCTTGAGTTGCCCTACCCAAACTGGTTTGCCTAGTTGGGCTTAATGCGTCCCCGGTTTAGAAAGACGCCCTGATGACACAACCAGCTTCGGAAGACCAACTCTCAAGTCTCAACCAATCCTCCCAATAAAACCAAAGGTCAAGGTCAAACCAAACCGATAGACATCCAACTTTCCATTTTGGCTTGCAACAACATACCTACTCTTTCCCTTTTCTTGAAAGTGACCACACCCTCACCTACCAAAAACAAAAGAGGAGGCTTTGGACTTGCAAAATGATTGCAAAGGCAGCATCTAAAAAATATCAGTGGAAACTAGTAATTCAAACCATAACAAGCTCAAGAATAAGTGAAATTAAAGGAGGGGGAAAATTCAAAGGTTGGTTTCTAGCCTAACTTACTTGAGGCCAATTGGAATCATGTATAATCAAGTTTCTAGCATTAGAGAAGGTCTAATATTACGATTGTTTAGGGTAGGCTCAAATCGGATCTTTTTTATACCTCTTTTCTAATGTTTTATATGTTATGGGTATTTCAGTAAATTTAATTTTCTTGGACATGGGCTGATGGAGTCACCAATTGGTCGTACTACGCCTCAACTTATGAAATTGATTTTTTAACTATGAGTCTTTTCGGGATTTTAGAAGTCAGAGGTCCTGTTGGCATTGCATGCAGTGGCTCAAAAGACAAAAAACACTTTTTCACTGTCATGTTTGGCTACGGGTCAAAAGTACTTTGAGATTATCGCAAATAAAGGGCCAAGCACTTCTTGGTGAATCAATTCCAAGAAGTTTCTACATAAACTCTACAAGCACTTCACCGAAAACACCGCACTGCCAAAAGATGCAAAATCTGGTTCCCAAAAGTTTAGTTTCCTATTCAAAAGTCCAAATCCTATTTGAGGTAGGAGATCTCCTACATATACCAATTTAAATCCTTGTAATTCAATAAAGACTATGTTGGAGAACTTTCTGAGGCTTTGAAGCTCTTTTTTGAGTTGTATGATGCAATTCTAACTATAGGTGTGATGACTAGATCTTCCTCCTTTTTCTTCCTTTCTTAATTTTCTGAAATTTTAAGCCCTTTGATGCTCAAAACCAAATCTGATCCTGCTTCTTTACCTACCCTTGACCTTACTTTGCAAGCCTAGCCTATCTATAGTTAACCAATCAACCATGAAACATAAAAATAATCCAAACCAGCCTCTGTTACTTTTCGTGGTATTGTTCACAGAACCCAGAAAAGCCTTAAACGGCCCCTAAATCCTTGCTTGTCATTCCCAAAATGATACCATTGTGTGATCCAAATGCAAACCCTAGAAATCCTACATTTTGACCAACCATTCATTG
This sequence comes from Euryodendron excelsum, assembly GCA_033060915.1. NCBI lineage: Eukaryota > Viridiplantae > Streptophyta > Magnoliopsida > Ericales > Pentaphylacaceae > Euryodendron > Euryodendron excelsum. The sequence goes on from CM065377.1 coordinate 31,355,171, forward strand.
TTACTCAAAATTGGACATAAAACTCTATAATACAACTTCAGAAAATAATACAGAGAGTCAAAGAAAACATTAAATCTCATAGAAATTTTTATACAAAACAAAAGGAAACTTCTTCAAAGCAATTATGGCTTGTAGGCAACCATGTCAGAATGACATGAGAACAAACCACTTGACATACTCTATTGTATCAGTAGCCATGTAATCATAGTCATAATGAAAATTTCAAAACATAAACATAAACATGAAAAAGAAAAAGAAAGAAAAGGATCTTAAGCAAATATAGACTAAAAAATAAATTAAATTACATACATACATGCATGCCATTAACAACCCTCTTCAGTCCTTACAAACACGAGAAGTATTAAGCATGTTATAATTAAATGGTGCTTCTCTTGAAGCAAATAAAAGCTATTTAAATGTAATGCAAATAGTCAACAAACAAACATTTGCTGCAACTATCATTATATATGTAATTTCATCAAACACGTGTTATTTTGACAGTTACAATCAACTTATCAAAAGTTTGCCAAAAAAATAGAAGACAGTACATTCTTCAGGTCTATTGCCTCAAACGAAATGTAGCTTAACAAACACTTGGTTTGGCAAAGCAACTTTTCAACTTGAAATCTTGTTTCTAAGATTGAACACATTCCAACAATAAAGCAAGAGAAAACAAAAGGAAATTTAGAACAAAATAAATTGTACTCTGCCTACAACAAGAAGTAAAAATAAAACAATACAAGACATGATCCAAGAGGTTTCAAGCTCATTTTTCATTTTATAAACTCCAAAAATGAAAAATCCAGGTCACAAGATTAGTTTTTAACATATATAGTCCGAGGACGGGGTTCAATCACTGAAGAGGTGTTAGACTGCCAGTGGGTGACGCTTGTTATATGTTCTTTCTTGAAATAGGCATTGCTATTTAACTTTATTTGAATAGGAACCGAAAAGGAATATAAGTTGTGTTGGAATTCTAGGTTGCAGTTATCCAACAGGCTTTGCTATTTAATAGTAGAAGATTGAAGAAATGACTAATATATAAAGACCCACCTAATGTAGTCTCCTCAACAACCATCAGAAGAAATATTCGAGTGTTCTATCCTTATTTTTCATTTCTGATAGTTTCTGTAATGCAAAAAATGTCTGCTGGCAGTACTTGGGTAATTAATGGCCAGTTAGTTCTATCATGAATCAGTACCATTATGTATAGGCCAAATAGCTTGCAAAACATGGTCTAATGCCATACAAGAAGAAATCAGGAAATGGATTTGGGAGCATGCGAGGACAAGATGATGGCTCTTAAATAAGATTGGAGAGATTAACAAATGACAAGGGAATTTTGCTACTTTTTGAGGATGAAGTCAACCATAAACAAATTGTTACATTAAAGTTGAAGTGTTTGATGCAGCTTGAAGAAATAAACAGAGACAAAAAAGTTAAAAAAAAAAAAAATCATTAGCAAAGTGACCGGGTTACTTTGATATCCTTACTATTATAAAAGAGCAGAAGGAAAGGTTTAATATCATTTTACAGTAGGAAGTTTGAATGGTTCATTCATGAGGAAAATGAATTGATTGGAATGCTATTTTAATACAGTATTGAAGGCATCAATTTCTAAAGCAAATAAACAAGAAAAATGGACATGATAATACTCTGAACATCTGTTCTACAATTGACTCGGCTATCAGATCTCAAATAAAATATAATATGAGAACACTGCAAAACAGAAAATATGGGAAGCTGTTTCAACAGATCTCGGGAGAAGTAATGAGACTTATTTCTTGCAGCAAAAAAGCAAGCTATAAATTCAGTCATGATATAAACTATGGAATCATCACACACAATAAGAAACAATGAAGCATTTGAGAGGAAGTAAACAAAATCTCGACAGAAGTTAACGAACAAGCAAAGAATGCCAAAATACTTCAAATAAAAATAATTCCAAGTTAATCATACAAAACCAAAGAACAGTAACAAAATCATACACAATTCAAAAATCATTGAAAGAGCAGAGAAAAGTTCACCAAAAAAAAGAAGCCCGGGGGGGGGGGGGGGGGAAGAGCTTAAACATAAAAAACCAAAACAGGCAAATCAGCTAGCTCGTCCTAAACTTCAAAACGCAAGAACGAACAAATCAGAAATAAAAATTCTACCAGGAAACAGGATGGGCAACAACCAGAGCAGAGGATTCCAACTCTCCCATCTCATTAAAGAAGCATCAAATGACCCAGTCATTACGAAGAGTTGGATCAGTACATCCCATGGCCATACTGAGCAGACTGTGATATCGAAATAAGAAGACTCACTACTCTGACCCAGTTCCAAAGTTGTGCCAATACGTCGACGGAGATAGAATACTGTCATGTCCAAAGAAGAAAGACTCACTATTTTGACCCATTCATTTTGACATAGGCGTCTCAATTTGTTTCCTAAACTGGTATTATGGTATAAAGATTTAAGTGCCACCTAGCTATCTTTGCTATGCACAGTTTTTACTAGTTTCAAGGAAAGTGTATGAGACCCACCTTGTGACACCCAAACCTTAATACACCATACAGGAAAGCATAACACAGTCACCTCCCTAACATGGTGAATGAAATTGTGATCCAGATCCTGTAATTGTATGCATTTATGATCCCAGCACTCAAAATTGAGATAGATCTGAAGAATGTTGTACGGCAGAATCACAGGACGATCTGTTCAGAATCTTAGAATATCATGAGTTGAGCTATAGGAGCACATTATCCCTACAATAATCATAAGTTTTTATTTTTCCTTTGTGCCTTATCAATCAGTTAGGTTTTGAGGCCCCAATAACAGGTACTTAAAAAGAAAGAAAGAAAGAAAGAAAGAAAGAAAGAGAGAAAAAAAAAGCCATAAATGGCCCAGAGCTTACCTGAATGACCAAATCTATGTTACATGGATTCTTCTAAAATGTATGAAGCACCCTTGTCGGACACTTGACACTAGAACTCCAACACTTGGGTAAGTGTATGGGTATCAGATATGTGTCAGGCATGTATTGTTAGATATTCATCTAATAAAACTATTTAGTCATTCAAATTTACCATATAAATATGCATATAATATTTGTATTATGCATGAAGTGCTCCATAGCACATAATAACCACTATTTTATCCCACTAAATAACGAAAATTTGCTAAGAAATGTGAATATTTTACCATGTCCCCATGTCCCTGGACATAAGAATTAGATAAATCCAACACTTGGATACATACCAACATCTGACAACCGTACCCAAGCCCTTGTAACATAGACCAAAATTACTAAATTAGGGCACAATTGCTTCTTGTTTTTCTCAAAACAATACTTTTTTTGTTCTTTTTTATTCTTTTTCATGCGTGTGACTGTTGATGTGGGTAGTAAACTAAACACCATTGCACAATTAAAAACCATTCCACAATTGCTTGAGAATCAAACTTATTTTCTTGTACAGACGTTTGACCAGTGTGACCCATGAAATTTCTTGTCTTTGAACATTGAGATATACTAATTGTAACTCTAAGAAATATCAACAAACTAATTGATAAGATTTTATTTTCATTTATCTGCTAATACCCACTACCTTGATCTTCTACCCAATATTTTGAAACCCGAACCGTTGAGTGAATCAGAAAAGAGGCCAGGTCACAGGTTAGTGGTTCAACCGTCGGGTCAATCGGAATCAAACCGATAACAAACCGTGATGTTATAAATACATATATTAAATAAAAAATTTATCTCATACAAATAGCTATTTAACATCTTTTTTTATTTCCTTAAAAAATTTTCTTTCATTATATTTTCTTAGTTCTTTCACAAATTCAATATGCAAAGGTAGCCTTGGATAGATGAGATTAATTTCATGATGTTATCAATTTAAAAAACTTCAACAAAAAAAAAAGTAGTCTTACACGGCCAAAATTTTATATTATAATGACAATTGTTCTTGTTTTGTTTTTTTTTTTTTTTTTTGAAAAATGAACAAGAGACAATTGGTTGAATAGTGGTCACTTTTCCTCCTCAATAAAGAACCTACTCACTTTAGTCTTTACCAAGGAGAGAATCAAAGGTCCCATTTTTTTTTTTTTTTTGGCTGCTAAGCGAAGAGGTTTTCGTTCAAAGGAGGATTGATATGTAACCCAAAAAGTCACAAATTTAAAGTTGTTGATAATCATCCAGTTCCATTGAACCGGATTTGGTTCTCCAATTGAACTGGTAGGTCAAACGATTTAGCATGGTTTTTCACCTAGAACGGTTCTATGAGTTAATTTGAACCGTTTTTAAGACTTGTCAACAGTTCAACTGGTTGGATCGGTCCGGTCCGGTTTCAAAACATTGCTTCTTCCCACTACCTTGTAAGTTGCAAATAACAACTTGAAAGTGGCATATCAACGTTTGAAACAACACCAAACAAACATTTGGTGGATCATGAATTTATATAGGTACAATCAAGGAAACTTATGTGCTTCAAATGTTTTTAGTCCTTTCATTTTATAAATATCCTTTTTGGCTTTTTTTTAATCAAATTTCACTAACTCTTAGTGTATACATGCACAGTATTATCCATCCCATCAAGTAGAATCCTGCGCCAATTTTTTATCCAAACTTTTCATTTGTTATTGAGGATGCCCCATTAATCTAACATAGGATCCCAACTCGAATAGTGCATTCAATTGTAGCTCTAATCTCCTTAACTGTGACTGGCAGTGTTTAGGTGGTATTTGTGTTCTAGTTGCCAGGAATATTGCTTGAATTTTGCTAAGAGCAAAGCAGGTGGTACACTGTTGACTAACAGCATGTAATGTTACAAGTCAATGTGGAGTGTGGACCCTAAAATCAGTGTCTCCAAAATTTGAAGAAAAAACTCCATAAAAAAATAAAACAAATACATACGAGCAATAACAAATAAGACAGACAACTTGATCATTTTCACACAAACCATGGCTTAGTGATTCATTATACGTATGATGTAATAAGTCCATCCTAAGTTGTGTGGACTAGAGTGTCAGACACAGGTTTGGTCTAGGCATTAGACCTCTGTAAACCCCACACCAAAGGGTACAAGGATATGCAATCAAAAGGTTGGTATGGGACTTATGGGAACGTGGACACGTACTGCAGACCTTAAGTACATTGTACTATTCAGAGACATACTTCAAATAGAATGGGATTAAAATGAGAAAAGTGCATTTTGAACTCCCAATCACTGTAAAATGAGAAAAGTGCATTCTTCACTATCGAATTCAATCTTCTTTAGTTCTTGCCCCGTCAGATGATAGGTTCCCAGTCTTCAAATTTGGTACAGGGTTGGATACATAATTCATACCCTTACCATGTCATATCACATCTAAGAAACATGGACATGGACATGGACACGCCAACACAGCAATTTTAAAAAAATACAAGACACGACACAGGGGGGACACAATAAAATTATATATTTTTGTCATATCTAGAAAAATTTTACTCAAAGATAATACAGAATAACACTGATTAAAATTAGAAACCACGTATTTTATAGATTAAACATCAAATTAGGTATAAACTGACATTGCTTTTTTCAAAGTTACTTTTTTCAAACTTCCAAGTTTTTCATGTGTAAGTGATGGCAAGGGTGTCCATGTAGCGAACAATGGTGTCCAAGTGACAAACCCACGCATGTCTGATTCTAAAAAAATACTAAAATATTAAAACATGTTTGGATGCGTGTGCAACATGTGTCTGGGGAGTGTTCAATGAGTGTCATGTCCGACATGGACACAACACCTTCTTAGTATCATATCAATAGGGAGTACATTATAGGGCTTTTTAGTATCATATCAATAGGGAGTACATTATAGGGCATAGAGCAAAGTTAACAATTCACCAAGCAGGAGCAGAAGTGTAAGAGCATCAATTTTCGAAATTAAAGATTCAGAGTGCCTCAAGAGCATCTTTATTATATGTTTTTATATTCTCATTAAATATATTTGCATACATTAAATTTTAATATTGTATTTGTCTGCATTGTTTGGGTATATATGTAAATTTTTATAGAAACTCAAAAGAACAACAATATTAAAGCAAGGGAGGTAGCACAGTGGTAAATTATTGTTGAAATTTATAGAAGTCTCAGGTTCAAGACATACACCATGCAATTAATATTTTAAATGTAATGCTTTGAATCAATGCACACAGCCATGTGTCTTTCAGTCATTGCGCGTGTGTATGCCTGGGTGTGGCCAAAAAATCAGTTGGGAGTGATAAGATGTGTGCAGCAGTGTTTTGAAAACCGGACTGAACCGGACAGTTCAACCGGTTGAACCGTTGAACGGTCTAAGAAACGGTCCGATCAAACCCTTTAACACAACGAGTGTACAAAACCGGATAGAACCGCCTCGAACCGCGCTTCAGCCGTCACCCATTCGACCTGGGAACAGTTCTTCATGACCTGCCAGTTCTTGAAGTGTATACAGAAAGAGGAAAATTTTAGGGTTTATATTCACACAGATCCCAAACCAATTTCAGCCTCAACAGTCACCCACAGCAACTCCTTCGATTGAATCTCGATTCAACTGAATCACTCCCATATGCAGAATGTAAACAACCCAGCAATCAATCGAAGCTCCAAGTACCCCTCTCTCTCTTGCTTCAGCTCCCTAACCCAAATTGTCCCAAGTTCAGTATACACAAATAACTCATTTACTGATGCAAATACAATGAGTTTTTGGTAATATTATGAATGAATGTGTTGAGATTTGTTTGTAGAGAGAGAGAGAGAGAGAGAGAGAGAAAACAAAAGGAATTTTGGGTTGTCAATGAGAGAGACAAAGAGGATCTTTCACTTGCCTTTGTTCCGTGACGTGTGTGTGTGCCTGTGTGCGTGTGCGTGTGCGTGTGTGTGAGAGAGAGAGAGAGAATGAACTTTGCTAGTTGAAGAATAGAAGATGACTCTACCACCCGCCTCCTTCTCCACGCTTACAACCTCAAGGAGCTGAACATACCGATAGAGAGAGAGAGAGCCTTTTCAGCTTTTTTGCTTGCCTTTATATCCACATGGAAAGATTTCCCAAAACATTTCATTAATGGGAAATTAATACATGTTTAATATTTAACTCTAATGTGGCCATCCGTCTGTCTTTTTATATAGCATAGTAATTGCATTTAATTGGAATGGCTGTCATTATCCTTTCCATTAAAATCCATTGTAATTATAATTCAAGTTACATTGTTCAATAGAAATTCTGTTTATTTTAGAAACAAAAAGAATATTGAAAGAAATATCTATGAAAACTTATATTTCTAGTTAATTTTGTCTCACATTTTATTTATTTATAATTTTGAATATAATTATAAAAATATTTATGATGTCACAGTTCAATACCAATTGAACTAACAGCTGAACAGTCTAGGTTTCAAAACATTGGTGTGCAACACACCATAATTATGGCCACATGTCACTCAATCATCGGCCGAATTAGCAATTTATCATGAATTCACAAACTACCAAGATGAATTCGCAGATTGTGCAGTTTTAATCCACAGATTCGTGGATTACAACAGCATTCGCCACCCTAGGGTGGTGGATTAGGTTATCTAGAATTAGAGTAGCCCTTGTAAAACTGTGTATATCACACTAGGAATAAATAAATAAATAAAAACCCAAACTAGTACAAAACCATTACATAACTTATTTATTATAAGTACAAAATCATTACATAGTAGATAACAAACTACCCCAAATTGCAGAAACCTCAGTTGCAATAAATGTAATTAACTATGTAATCAAGTACTTGGATTTTGAATGATTAATTCAGTATACGCATTTCATTAAACTAGAAGAGCCTGATTACACTTTCCATGATGTCACTTTATTGGGAATTATAATAGGGATCAATGCTTGAGAATCCATAAGAACTTTAAGGCACTTACAGAAAAGGGCACAACAACCTAACCCATCAAACACCCAAATTACCCATTACAGGTAGGCCTAGATAATGAGTCCCTCCCTTCACAGCATATACCAATGCAAAACAAGACCTAGTTCCATGGTGTCATTTGGCAGTTGGCACCCATTGGCTACCTCAGAAAACAGCATAAGTGGATTTGCTTTTTCTTGATAAGTAAACAGCATATAAACATAGATAATATGCTGAAGTTAAATACTTGTACTCACAATCAGCATAACCACATTCGTTGCTAATGAAGAATAAGATTAAAATGAAGACCCTCCTCACTCTGTTTTGAATCAATTTGGTCTACTTTGATAACAAGCCAAGACTCAATTCCTACAGTCAATTGACTACTAGTGAAAATAGGATTTGGGGAATAATTAAGCAATCTATAACAGTAAACAAGACAGTTCTAACAAATGTAAACTACAAGCCCATATTCTATGTCATTTTTAAGTTATAAGCCACTTGATTCCCATGTTATTTATCAGGGGTGAAAAGCCTTGATACCATCTTATGGGACTATATCTTCTTAGTTCTAGGCATGCCAAACCTTGCACTAATTTATTATAATTGAAATGACACAGTTCATATGCAAAACTCATGCCCGCAGGGTCTGGCCAGAAATTAAGACTCGCTAAAACCAGCACAATTCTTCACAGTCACAGGTCAATCATTATACCCACATAAATGGATCACTTAATGGAGGAAAATAAAACATAAATAAAGCAAAAAAGATAAACTGTTCTGTTAGATCATGAAACCACTTCAACACATACCACGATTAACTGCAACAGTCTCAATTCCTGTGGCAAGTGGCAAGAAAAAAATTTAATTAACAAGTAGAACCACCTTCCATACTAAACATGCCAACTGCTTACTTGATTTACCTTCAGTAGTTGCAAAATTGATATTGACACAAGCAAAGGAGATTATAAATAAGAATCTGAAACACCATAGGTGACATGCTCATGAGACACAAAAAGCAGTATGAAAATTTTTTCGCAAGCCATACCATTATCATTTATCAACATGCTGATGGAACAATTAAAAGTTTTAGCCCACTCATCGATTGCACATAACTCATGAAAGTGAAGGGCAGAGCAACCTGGACACTCAACTAGGCACTCAATGTCACATTACAGCTGTACTTTAACTCAGGTAAGAAACCACCAAAGTTTTTAGTTAATAGGTATTGTCGCCTTTACAATTGTACTTGCTCCAAAAGATGGTAAGAATTAACATTAGTAAAGTTACAGATATCATCATTGAATATGGTGGTCAGGAAGAGAGACAAGGAAAAAGAGGGTCACCCATGTTACTTGATTGTTAGCTCTTAAAGATAAATACAAGAAAACTATCAGAACGAGTTATGGGTGGTTGATTCCTATTTCTAGATATTATGTATCCGTAATGGTACATGGTCCATCATTTCTGGAATCTAGTTTTCTTTCCATGTTGAAGTGGAAAGGCAATTCAAATCAGTTGGTACTCATGAAGGTATAACAGCGCCTTCACCCCCCCCCCCCCTCTCTCTCTCTCTCTCTCTCTCTCTCTCTCGATAAACACACAGTAACACGTACTCCATTCATGAACTTATCAAAAATGAAGCCAATGAAAACGTTAGAAACTTGTCCTCCAATCGAGCTACACGTACAAGTGGGTAGGCGACTAGAAGGAGAGGGGCAAATGGGCTGCGTTTTCAATCAATCTCCGGCCACTCAATGCTGCTATTGGTGCGAGTTGTAAGGAGTCTTGGTCTTCAGTCAGGCAAAGCAATGTAACTATGATATTATACTCATTGCAAAAAAAAAAATGCCCATTCAATTGTATAATTCAATTCAATTGTGAACAAACAGACAGGTACATTGAATGTAACATATTACCAGAATGCAACAATATGCCACAAAAAAAAAAAAAAACAAAAACAACAAAAAAAATACAGCAACATACCTTCATATATACTTAGGCTTAAAAAGAGCAAGATCAATATTAACATGCCACACCCTACTGATGCACAGTTTTCTGCAATCTTCTTTTAGTAAATGTTATATAATTTTTTTTTTTTTTTAAGGAGGGGGTTTTGGATTTTGTATATGGAGAGAGACACTAAACTTATTTAAAATTTGAAGTGAAGTATCCAACAGAGACGACGGAAATTGGTAAACCCAGCTGATCATTGAAGGGCAATGAGAATGAAAGCTTTATGCGCTGCAACTGAGCTACATTGACACAATATCATGTTTCAACTAGGAAGTGTAAAAGTAAAGAGACATAAGCTAGAAGGGGCAAAGAATTGGGAAGTTTAGAGAGAGAGAGAGAGGAACCAAATTACCCGCAAGAAGTGTTCCTCTGCGATTAAAGGCGATGCATTTCATGACCCCATGTTCCAAATACTCCTCTATCACTTCCGGAAAATCTCCCTGCAATGGATCTTCACAAACAGGGGGGAAAAAAAAAACAAAAAGCTAAAACAACCATTATAACGAAAAAGAAGAAATAATTTTTCTTCCATAACCAATATTTACATACATGTGTGCGTATATATATATATATATATATATATGTACATTCCATACCGATGATTGTGGCGTTCATGATGTATTTGAGACCGTGAGAGCTGAAACTCCTCAAAAATCAAGGGCTTTCGAGCGCATTCGCGTGAAACGGCGGTCGATTCTAGTGAAAAAAAGGGACAGAGAAACAGAGAGAGAAGGGGGAAAAAAAACAAAACAGGGATTTTATTAAACGATGGCGGAGAATGCTAGCTATTGGTGTTAGAGAGACGAGGAGGCAGAGAGAGAGAGAGAGAGAGAGAGAGAGAGAGAGGGGTATACTTGCCGGGGGACTGACAAAGATTTGATTCGGTTCAAGGTTTTCCGGCGATTCAACGAGAGAGGTTTACTATTGCAAATCTGGAGATAGAGAGTTGTTAATAACGGGTCAGTCTGGGGTTTTGGAGTGTGTTGATTGTTGGAAGAGTAGTAGTAAATTTTGCAGTATCAGCGATAACAATAGTAATTATACTCAGCCTCACAAGGGCATAGGTGAGAGAAACTAACAACCTAACATATCTTTGATCTGAATACGCAGTAATACCTAAGCGTTAATTACAACAACATTCTCTAAATATCACACTTAAACGTAACGCCTCTTCGGCTATCTGTTACAGGAGAATGGATCGAAAATTATTAAGTTATTTATAAGCATATTTTTTAAATTATGACTTAATATTATAATACTCCTTAAATTATAAAATATAACACATTGACTTTTAAATTATTAATTTATGTTAAATTAATTTCTTTTATTAGCAATATATGTGTAATTTATTATGAGAGTAAATACAAATTTATTATATAACTTACGCATATTCACAAAAATTTATTTTAAGATGACAAAACTAGAATTGAATTAGAAATAGAGATTGGAGATAGAATCCAATTACTTCGATCTCACCTAATTCCTTGCGTACAAAATTTACCTTTTTGTGAGTTTTCTCCTCTTTTTAGTAATTACAAAATAGACTATTGGTCAGTGACTATAAATCAAACACCAATATGATCATCAGCTTCCAATATCACAAACAAAACATGTAATACCCTCACAAAAACAAATTGCTCCCAATAAAACTAGTCAGCCTAGATTAGCTAAACTTCCTATCATATAGATTTATCATGACCCAATCGTCTGATTCAATATTTTGTGAAGCTATCTTAACCTTTTTGCTTATTAAAAATTAAGTATTTAAAGGACCCCATCTTACATAAAAAAAAATTCAATTGGGGTAAAAATAATTGCCAATGGTTCACTCAATGAAAAACGTAATTGTCATAACCTCTCCTAATTAGGTATCATTAACACTTTTTTAGAGCGAGTGTAATCGTACTAGTCACTAGCCTGCGAATAATGCCTCAAAAAAATTCCAATGATAAGACCCATGTAAAGAATAAACAATATTAAACATCATACATAAATAAAGAAGGCTACTAATCCAAACTAGTAAATAATTACAAGACCACAACGAAAACAAGCTTCAAAAGACTCTCATTTAATATACAACATGTACAAGACCAACAACTCAACAAGAAGAGTTCTACACAGCTCATCAACTTGACATCACCAGCAATGAACTAAACATCAACTTATTTTACCTGCAAAATAATATGTATAGATGTGAGTTATATGTTAACGTGCTCACTGTGATAAATATACTTATGAAGAATGAATGTAAGTTAAACACTGAATCAACCACTAATAGATAATCTACTAGCATCAATAAGAAGTGTCTCGTATATGCAATGCCTCTTTGTGATGTATTATTTGATGTCATCACCTATATGCGCGTCACTAGATAACATTAGTCCAATATATCGATGGCTCGTTATATAAAAATATCCCACATCAACATTCTTCAAGTTAGTTCCACATTAACTAAATATTTTTCGTACAATGCAAGTTATACACTGCCACCTTATAATCCAACAATCAGCATTAATATTGCTAATGAGACATTCAATTCAATAAGAGTAAGAATGCCTTAAACCTCCCTACCTTATATCACTTTACAACAAGGTTGAATCATTCATTAGGTTAAATTAGAGCGTCCTTAACCGCTTTCGAACCTAACACACATCACCACACCAAATTTATAAAACATATGCATAATCAATGCATGTTCATGACGTATGATGCTTAAATATAGGAAATGATACATCAATAACACACTAGGAACTCAATTAGAAGTGCTAAACTATTCCTGATGCGATACAAGAAGCTAAAACGCAAAATAAAGGCAAACTGGCCTGAGGAAGTGTGCCATGATGCCCTACTGGCGCCTTCTTGGAGTCCCTAGCGGGGGGATGGCGCTAGCAGGTGCATTCCATTGCACCGGCGTGTCCTTCCCCCTTTGGTCTGAAATGCAACTTTCAGAACATAGCTTTAAGCTCCCTCTTGCTACTTCAACACAATTCTAAACCCTCTAAAACATAGAATAAAGTTCTACAGCCTCAAATAAGACTTCAAAACATCAACACATGCAAAATATGAAGAATCCTTAAGTCTCCAACTTGAATCTCAAGTTTCTTAGATTCAATTTGCAATTCTAAGATAAGATAGGACTTCTACATGCAACAATCAATAGAAATGTAGGGAAACAAACATGAATTTGAGATTTCTCACCTCAAACAATGAATACACAACTTCTCCCTTCAAATGCATCTTCTTCTCTTCTCTTTTCTCTCACTTTTTCTTTTGTCAAACACAAGTTACTACATAAGCACTTCTCTCCTCTTTCTTCCCTTGACTTAAAACCAACTATAGATACAATATGTATCTATCTACATACATCTTATACACACACAATACTAATAAAGGACACACCTCATACACAAACCTTATATACACACCTCATATATAATGAAGCATACACCTAAGTGGCTTGAGATTAACCTCCCACATAACACCTCCTTACTTTACCACACACCACTAATCCACATGATTAACATAATTAAGCATGCTTATGAGAATCAATCATCATTAACATTAAGTTAAGCGTGAATATTAATTAAGCTAATTAATCATCCTTAAAACACTTTAATCCTTGTATAACATACTCTCATTAAAACATATTAGTCAAGCTCCTTGATTAAGGAAATCATGCACTACATCACATGCAATTAAATGCTAAACAAAGTAGGGTGTCATAGTGATGCTAATGAACGAAGAAGAACCATGTAATACAAGACCGATTCAAAATAATTTAAGGCTTAAAGTAACAATTTTACATGAGATATTTTATAATTTTCCTTTGTCAAAATAAGCATAAATAAAGGTTTCAAAGACAAAAAAAAAAATTGAATAATTGTTGTAAATGTTTTTGTTTAAAATTTTATTTTCCCACTTTTTGAGAGGCAAATTATTATTAAATATTTTTCTAATATATCTTTTCCAATTAATAGTATGACTAATCCACTTAAATATTTATTATGACACAGTCGATCTAGGTAGGATTTTATATATATTAATTTAAAAAAAATTTCCTGCAGAAGCAATTGTTTAGGGGTTACCGTTGATATTTTATAAGAAATACATTCATTTTGAAAAGAATTTAATACTTTATACAATTTAAAACATTAACTGGAGTACATATGTGTGTAAACAAAATTTAAAAATTTGAATTCTGAAGATAAATTTAGACCATGTATAAATAATAAAAAAAAACTATCATGTTTTTGGTTACATTAATGATTAAGACAATATCTGTTCATTGCCTAGCGGTTTTAATTTTTTGAAATTAAATAGAAAACTAAAAATATCTTTTGTACATTTGAAATTGTTCAAATATATGTTGAATTCAAGAAATTTCTTGATTCATAATCAATTCTAAACCATGCTATTTGAATTAGTGAAATAATTAATAACAATAACAAAACAAACAATAAAATAAGATAAGCAAAAGATAAAAAAAAATAGACCCAAAATTGAGCAGTCCAATGGACTACACTAACCTAACCTCCAAAGTTCCTAACCATTATTGTTTCCTTTCGACAGTGAGGTAGAGGGGTAGATTTGCCACTATGGCAGATTGAATAGATTTTGATGAAAAAGAAATAGGTAGTAACGTTTTCCTGGTCCCCTAATCGAGCCCCGACTAGCCCAGGGACCCTCCCAAACGTCTGATTGGGCACCAATCAAAGTTAATCCCCGTGGCTCCTGAACAGATCAGTCCATCGGGCGTGCTTCCCGTGGCGTCCGTCCCTCCTATCACATCGGTAGGGGCCATAATTGACAGCGAACACAGTAGCGTACACTCGAAGCAATGACGTAGAGTGTATGAGGGACAACCGCCCTCACCCTTGAAGTTGTTCTGACATGCGCAAAGTGGGCAACAACCCTCTCAGTACCTTGCCACGGATTTGGCCCTCCAATGAAGCACCACCACGTGGAAAGGTCATCAACCACTCCCCATGTATGCATACAAAGAGAAAACAAAGGCCTTCTTCACTATGTACGCATCAAAGAAAAACCTTAGCAAAATACACTAAATAACCATCGCTCTCCTAAATCTAACTTCACCATCGGAGGGTCCTTAGCAGGCATCACACCAGTGTGCTTAAAGCAGAGGATCACACGCCAATGGGAGAGAGCTCGTCGAAGACCTGGGAGCAAGACCCACGAGATTGTTGCATCATCAACTGGGGCCGTCTGTGGGAATGACTGTTCTCGTGATTTTTTATGATCTTAACTAGGTCTGCAATTAGCACTCACCCCTAACGAAGCACAATGGCGGATTCAAGTGCAGAAAAGATAGTAGCCCTCAAGAAGACTGTGTATGATATGATGGCCAACGTGCAATAGCTAGTCCGCCAAAACATGAAGTTGCTCCAACGAGTTCCAGCTCCATCAGGAGGGTTTCCACCGCCAGTTATCCCACCGGTGGTGGAAGAGGAGGAGCAAGGGTTGATGAAGAACCTGTCATCCTCCTAAACGGCAACGAAAACGGAAATGGCGAACGGGTGGAGGACCCACTCCTACGCCATGAGCACCACGTTGAAGAAGCATAAACTAGCCATGCGATTTAATCGAGAGTGGAGATGGTAGGAGATAAACCAAAGAGCACCCATACATGGGATAAGCAAATGAGGGCTATACAGGCCCAAATAGCAAGAGCCTTAGCAGTCGTGGAGGCCAAGGCTCCAAATACGATCGACACACTCATCGGCAAGACAGCTTCGCCATTCACCCAGGCAGTGATGGACTATGCCTTCCCCTTGAAGTTTAAAATGTCGACAGTGGATACGTTCGACGGTACCAAAGACCCAGTAGACCACTTAGAAACTTTTAGAGCGCTCATGCACCTGCAAGTAGTGCCAGATAAGATCATGTATAGAGCTTTTCCTGTCACATTGAAAGGCTCTACACAAACCTGTTTCAACAAGATCAAACTAGCAACAGTCGCCACTTTCACCCAACTAAGCAAGCTCTTCGTGAGCCACTATATCGGAGCACAGAGGCAGTGAAGGTTCGCTGCGTATCGGTTGACCGTGAGGTAGAGGAAAGAAGAGACCTTGCGCGAATATGTAGGGAGATTCAATTAGGAGACTCTAGCGATGGACGACATAGACGACAAGGTAGTCGTCATTGCGTTCATGAGTGGTATAAGAACCGAGAAGCTCCTCTTCTCTTAGTTGAAAAGGCCACAACAGGATATGGCGAAACTGACACTTCGGGCTCAAAAGTACATGAATGCAGAGGATGCAATGAGCGTCAGGCAAAAGAATGATGGAGGGAGCAATTCACGCTCTGATAAGAAGAGGTTGACCAGTACCTCGAACTAGGAGAGGGAAGCAAAGACGAACCAGACTAGCAACCAATCGGGCAATCGAGCAAAGGATAGACGGGAGCGTTATCGTAAGCTCGACCGAACGTTCACCCCCCTAATCGACAATGGGAGCTCGGCCTACATTCTGTTCTGGGGAGCCTTCGAGAAGATGTAAATCGGCAAGGAGAAGTTGCGGTCCGTTAACTCCCCCTAATCGGTTTTACCGAGGATCGAGTAATCCCCCTCGGGTCTATCGTCCTGCCGGTGACCTTGGGGGAGGAACGCTACCAAGCAATGAAGATGATCCACTTCTTGGTGGTGGACTGTCCATCAGCCTACAATGCCATTATTGGACGAGCAGCGCTGAATAAGTTCAAAGCTGTGACATCCACATTCCACCTTAGGATTAAGTTCTTGATCGAGAATAGGGTCGGATATGCAAGGGGCGACCAAAAAGAGGCAAGGGAATGCTACATGGCATCCCTGAAAGGGGAAGCTAGCAAAGAAACCTTGGTTATCGAAGAGCTTGAGTCGAGGGACGAAGAAAAAGTTAGAAGGGGCGAGCTAGCAGAGGAGCTCGAGGAAGCTCTTGTCGGGACGCGAGGGCAGAATTGAACGGTCAAGATCGGGGCTGCCGCCCCTAAGGAATTAAAGAAGGAATTGTAGAGCTTCTTTAAGGAAAACCTTGACGTGTTTGCCTGGTCCCACAAGGGTATGCCCGGCATTGATACGAGAGTAGCTGCTCACTACTTAAACATCGATCTCGAGGCCAGGCCGGTCAAGCAGAAGCGAAGAAACTTCGCACCAAAACAAAACGATGTGGTGACTGAAGAAACTAAGAAGTTGGTCAAAGCAAAGTTCATCAAGGACGTACAATACCCCGCCTGGCTCTCCAATGTTGTCATGGTGAAGAAGTCCAATGGCAAGTGGCGAATGTGCATTGACACTGACCTAAACAAAGCATGCCTGAAGGACAGTTTTTCTCTGCCCACAATTAATCTCCTTGTAGATTCCACCGGGAGATATGAAATGTTAACCTTCCTGGATACTTTTTCAGAATATAACCAGATCCGGATGGCCGAGCACGACTAGGAGCATATAACCTTTATCGCTGACCGAGGGCTTTATTGCTACAACGTGATGCCATTCGGACTGAAGAATGTGGGAGCAACATACCAAAGGATTGTCAACTTCATGTTCAAGTCTCAGATTGGGTGCAATGTAAAAGTGTACGTGGATGGCATGTTGGTGAAGAGTATGAAGACCACCAGCCATCTGCAGGATTTGGAAGAGACGTTTCAAACATTGTGCAAGTACCAGATGAAGCTCAACCCAGCTAAGTGTGCCTTCGGCATAGCCTTAGGGAAGTTCCTTGGCTTTATGGTGTCACACTGGGGGATTGATGCAAACCAAGAGAAGATCCAGGCCATTATCGACATGCAAGCGTCCAGGACAACGAAGGACATTTAAGGCTGGCAAGGCGAGTAGCAGCTCAGAACAGGTTCATCTCCAGGTCCACTAACAAATGCTTGCCTTTCTTTAAGATCCTGTGTAAGGCATTTGAGTGGATCGAAGAATGTGAAGCGGCTTTCCACCAACTCAAGAAATACTAGAGCTCAGTTTTCACTACTCAGTCAAATCGTTCATAGGGAAGAACTGTATTTGTACTTGGCGGTATCGGCGACAACAGTGAGCTCAGCCTTGGTTAGAGAAGAAGGAGGAATCTAGAAGCTGATATACTACACTGAGTAGAGGAAAGATACCCAAAGATGGAGCTCATGGCCTAGCCTTAGTAACAGCAACTCGGCACTTGAGACCTTACTTCCAAGCCCACATAATAGTGGTCCTCACAGACTAACCTCTGAAGAACATTCTCTATAAGTTGGAGACTTCAGAACACTTAGTAAAGTGGTCAGTTGAGCTCAATCAATTCGACATTTACTACCAACCCCGACTGGAAATCAAGGGGCAGGTTGCCGCAGATTATAGTGGAATTCACTAACCCTCCCACTGCCACACCCGAAGACGACTCCATCGACAGCCACTGGGTCTTAAACGTTGATGGCTCTTCTACTAACGATTCAAGTGGTGCTGGCGTGGTCCTTGTCACTTCTGATGGTCACAAGCTTGAATACGCTCTACACTTCCAGTTCCCTGCCGCTAACAACATTGCAGAGTACAAGGCCCTCATTGTCGGACTCCAGATGGCTCAAAGAATGGGGGCTGAATAGATCGTTATGCGGAGTGACTCTCAATATGTAGTGGAGCAAATACCGGGTGAGTATGAAGCTAGAGAGGAAAATATAAAGCAGTACTGCCAAATGGCTAAGACTTTAGCCAGGAGGTTTGCAAAAATTTTGCTAAAATGTGTCCCAAGGCTCTAGAACGAAGAAATGGATCGGCTAGCCAGGATCACCTTGTCTAATTAGCCAGACCCGAATGTCCCAATAGAAGTACTTGATTCTCCAAGCATCCAGAATCCAGAAATAAACTAGACTGAACTGAAAACGTCATGGATGAGCCCAATTAAGGATTACTTACAAAGTGGGCCCCTACCATAGGACAAGAACGAAGCAAAACGAATACAGTACTGTTCCAGTGGGTACCTAATCCAAAACAGGGTTCTCTACAAGAGGGGACACATGACGCCGTTACTTCGCTATACCACAGAGGAAGAGGCCAGGTATGTGATGAAAGAAGTCCACGAAGGTGTCTGTGGAAACCACTCGGGTGGCCAATCCCTTGCCAAAAAGATCTTGCAAACAGTTTATTATTAGCCCACTATGAAAAAAGATGCCTAAAAATTCATCAAGAAGTGTGATAAGTGTCAATGATTCGTGAACATCTTAAGACTGTCCACCCAGGAGTTGACTCTAGTCCAGAGCCCATGGCCCTTCGCCTAGTGGAGAATCGACATTGTGGGACCGTTGCCCATGGGCAAGGGACAGAGGAAGTTCATGGCGATGGCCATTGATTACTTTGCAAAGTAGGTAGAGGCTGAGGCACTTCTAATGATCACCACGGAGAAATGAAGAAATTTTTGTGGCAAAATATTGTGTGCAGGTTTGATATTTCCAAGATCGTCATCATGGACAATGGAAAGCAGTTTAAAGGGAGGCAATTCAACCAATTATGTAGTGCCTTAGGGATTAGCCATCACATTTCTTCCCCTGAGCATCCTCTGGCAAACGGTCAGGTAGAAGTCGTGAATAGGTCCCTCCGAAAAATCATCAAGACTAAGTAGGAGAAAGCCAGAGGCTTGTGGGAGGAAGAACTTCCTAACATCCTATGGCCTTACAGGATAACGGAGAGGGTGTCTATGGGGCAGACACCATTCTCCTTGACCTTCGATAGTGAAGCGGTTATCCCAATAGAGATCAGCCTCCCTAGCTTGAGAACAACGCAATATAACCTAGAGACTAACAACGAGGCGCTAAATGTGGAGCTAGATCTGTTGGAAGAAAGGAGGTTGTAATCAACTTTGAGGGTAGCATCGTACCAACAGAGGATGCGCTAGTACCACAACTCCAGAGTTCTACCAAAAGACTTCGCAGTAGGGGCTCTGGTTTTGAAAAGGGTTAATCAGTCTACAAAGGACTCGAGGGATGACAAGCTCAGACCTAATTGGGAGGGCCCCTATGAGGTGATTGGCAGTACCAGGAAAGGGACTTACAGATTAAAGAACCTGAATGGCAAAGAGCTGCCCCACCTATGGCATGCAGAATATTTAAGGAAGTACTACTCGTGACAAGGGAGCTTGTTATAATTCGATGAATTATTAATAAAATTGAGCATTCTACAATTGTCTACTACGTGTCAACTGACATCGCTCCATAGAAAATCTACTCGATTCACGTGATCGAGTAAAGCCAGAAAGCCCACCAGGCCATAGCATAAAATTTGCTTGGTTCACCTGACCGCGAAGAGCCAGAAGGCCCACCAGGCCATGGCACAGAAAATCTGCTCAGTTCGCGTGACCGAGCAGAGCCAGAAGGCCCACCAGGCCATAACACAGACAATTTGCTCAGTTCACGCGACCGAGCAAAGCTAGAAGGCCCACCAGCCCATGGCACAGAATTTGCTTGGTTCACGTGACCGAGTAGAGCCAGAAGGCCCACCATGCCACGACAGAATATCTGCTCAGTCCACATGACTGAGTAGAGCCAGAAGGTCGGCTACGACAGAATATCTGCTCGGTCCACATGACCGAGTAGAGCTAGAAGGCCCACCACACCACGGCAGAATATTTGCTCGGTCCATGTGACCGAGTAGAGCAAACTCAATCAACCTAATCGTCCTACTAAAGCATTCAACCATGCCAAAAATGAAAAAAAATAGGTGCATGAATTTAAATTATTCTACAAATTATTTAAAGTATTCAACACAGCTGAGTCGGCAAAGAGATTTTGCATTAATGATAAAAAGAGTACAAGGCAGAATATTCTTTTTCCAAAAAAAAAAAAGGAAAAGAAAAGAAAAATACAAAAGGCCTTAAGCTTGAGGTTCTTCCTTGACGGCCTTCTCCTCGGCCTCGTCTGCCACTTTCGTGGCATCCTCAGCAGGCTTCCCGGCCTCTACAACTCCCTCAGTCTCAGCGGCCCATTCAGTGGCCTCCCCTGAGGTCTTCTTTAGAATATCCTCAAGGTTTTGGGGAACACCCTCCACCAGAGGTTTGAGGCCAGAGAAGTCAAGCTCAGGATAAGTCTGGGATGCCCTTGCCCTGGTAAGATCGAAGCCCTGGGTGAACGTGGGCTCCAGCAAGGCTTGGAATTCGTCCCGCTTCTGGAACTCCTGAATCGCCTCAGCTCGAGCCTTGAGGAGTTCTTTTGGAAAAGTAGCAGACTTCCTCTCCAGCTCCTCCCTTAAGGCCTGCTTGGTGGTGAAGTCCAGTAGAAGTTTGTTGGCTTGGGCGTTCGATCTCTTGCACTCCTCCCCGGCAGACTTCAGGTCTTCGATAGTCGTGTCTCTCTTGGCCTAGGCGATGGCGAGAACCTCTTTCAAGGCTTGAGTAGCCGCCACTTCATCCTTCATGGCACGGAGCTCAGCAGCGAGGGCAAGGCGAGTCTGCTTCTCATCATGGAGGGCCTTCTCTGAGTGGGCCAAGTGGTGGCCCATCGCCATGTTCCTCGCCAGAGCCTGAGAAGGAGTAAGATATCAGAACAAGAGCAAAAGAGACAACTGTAACAAATGACTGAGGAACGGGAAGATAGGAAAGAAGGAAACTCACCCTAAAGAGATCATGGTCAGCATCCCTCAACAGCTGGGAATTTGAGTGTTTACTTAGTCTCTGCATGTCCACGTTGGTTTCCATAGCCGTGGATCTCTACCAGGCCTCGTCCATGCTGTTAAGCGCATTGCGAGCTGAAGAGGCAGCAAGTTCGGTTCGGGACTGGGGATCGGTAGAACTGACCATACTTCTTCTAGGCTCGGGGGGAA
Organism: Euryodendron excelsum; assembly: GCA_033060915.1. Taxonomy (NCBI): domain Eukaryota; kingdom Viridiplantae; phylum Streptophyta; class Magnoliopsida; order Ericales; family Pentaphylacaceae; genus Euryodendron; species Euryodendron excelsum. The sequence continues at coordinate 31,376,868 of CM065377.1, forward strand.
GAGGAGGCTTCGCAACATCTATCAGAGTCGTGGCCTTCTGCTTTAGAGCAAGTGCCTCCCTGGGTGGAGGGGCTTCCTTCACCAAGTCAACGGCTTCAGCCGTCTTTTGGCGCTTTGCCTCTGGTGCCGCCAACGCGTTCCCCTTTTGCCAGGAAGCTTATGTTGAAGCTCATCTTATCAGTTTCGGGGGATTGCTGAGTCACCAAAGGTTGTGGACGATCTACAGGAAAGATGAAAAAGAATCAAACAAGGCTCAGGTCGCAGAAAGAACAATTCCATACTCACTCCTTTCACATTCAACAGCCAACGTCTCCCTGGTTGGATCGAGTCCGAGGAGGTAATTTGCGAAAGTCTCAATGGAGACCAAGTCCTTGGCATTTTGAAATTTGTGCCCCTAGACCTTCTGCATGTCCGCCTTCAGCTCGCTGGACAAATTAGGCTTAGCCCGACTTGACACCCGTAAGACGCTTAAGTCAGAATGACCGATACTTCAAAAAAAAAGATAAAGGAAAGTTCAGTAAAGAGAGTGTATTCTTCTTACTCGGATAGCCCCATTGCCTAGAGACTCGAACAGAAAAATCGGTCTCCTAGGGAGGGAACTCCCATCCTTCTCTGCTAACAAAGAAGAATCGATCCTTCCAGTTCTTGTGCAACAAAGGTAGCTCGCCGACCAAGTCGAACCCTGGTGCCCTACCCGAGAAGTACCAAAAGCCTTTTCCCCTTTCAATCGGCCTATAGCAGTATAAGAACTCATCCGGCATAACGTCCCTTCCAAGGATGATTTGCCAAACGACTACATAGCCCAAGATGATCCTCCACCCATTCAACTGAATCTGCCTGAGCGAGAGGCGTAGCCTTAGCAAAATCTCCCTAGCGGGCCAAGGAAAGGGCAGGCGAAGAGCACCGGCTAGTGCATTCTCGTACACGGTGATTTCGCCCTCCTTTGCCATACATGCCCAGCCTTTGGAATTAGGGATACTAAACCTCACCCCCTTTGGGATCTAGTTGTCCTTACAAAGGCCTATTTCCTTTGTAAAAACAATGGGAATTCCCATGGCCTCATACTCGGGGCCCTCTTCCTCTCCCTCTTCCTCTGCCTCCTCAGATGGGACGGCAACCTCCACAAGCTAGTCCCTCTCCCCCCCGACACCGGAGTGAGCTGCCCCAGCCTCCTCCGGCTCCAAAACCTACAGTGACGCCCTAGAATTGCTAACAAAGGCCTCTTCCACTGTCTCATGCCTCACAACCCTAAACTCATTTGAATCGGTCCCCATAGAACTCGAACTAACATGCTCTGGATTCGCCATTGTACCCAAAAGCTTATCGTCCTTAATCCTATCAAATACTGGCTTGAACAACGCATGCACGTCCCTTAGCAAGGGTTCTAAAAATTCTAGCCTATCGACAAACCACGAAAGGCTGGGAATTTGGTCCCTTCCTTCGAATATCTAGATGCAACGCGTGGCTAGCTAGTATATAAAACCAAGAAGTAAGCCTTACTAGGATATAAAATGCTAGCGACGAGCTCGGAAGGCAATCGGCGAAGCGTCGTGGAAGACAGAAATCTTATCAACCGGTTGAAGAAGACGAAGATGGAGGATAAAGATTGAGCTTCTTTTCTCTGTTTCTCTCTCTTTGTGTTTTCAGAAAGTTTGGCTAAGGCAAGTGAGAAGGCAAAGAGGAAAACCGCCAAACAACTCCCCATTATCTTTGAAATCAACGGCCTAGATGGACTACGATGATGGGACATCAACAGCTAACATTTGACAAGTCCCGTCACCAACCAACCGCTAAGCCCCAGTTACCACGTGGTGATACGTGAAGAGACACGACAACTGTAGTCATCATTGAGCTGACTTTACCATAAATGCGCTATGGATTTTGAGGGTCAGCTCACCAATAAAATTCCCCTGACCCCAAGCAAATGGGCAGAGGAATTGGGGGCATCTAGTAATGACGTTCTCTTAGTCCCCTGATTGGGCCCCGACCAGACTAGGGACCCTCTCAAACGTCTGATCGGGCACCGATCAGAGCCGGTCCTCATGGCTCCCGAATAGATTAGTCCCTCGAGCGTGCTGAGCATGCTGTCTGTCCTTCCATCACATCGGTGAGGGCCACCACTGACACCAGACACAGTAGCATGCACTCGAAGCAAAGACATAGAGTGTGTGAGGGACAATCGCCCTCACCCCTGACGCCGTTCTGACACACGCCACGCGCAAAGTGGGGTAACAATCCTCTCAAGTACCTTACCACGGATCTGATCCTCTAATGAAGCATCGCCATGTGAAAAGGTCGTCAACCACTCGCCATGCATGCATATAAAAAGAAAACAAAGGCCTTTTTCACTAAGTACGCATCAAAGAAAAACCCTAGCAAAATACACGCAATAACCACCGCTCTCCTGAATCTAACTTCACCATCGGAGGGTCCTTGGCAGGTACCACACCAATGTGCTTAGAGCAGGGGATCACACGCCAATGAGAGAGAGCTCGTTGAAGACTTGGGGTAAGACCTACGAGATTGTTGCATCATTAGAAACTAAATAGAGATCGATCTATATGTAATAGTAAAAATGTTACCTTAACAAACCATTTGATGATGATATTGTTAAGATTTTGTTAATTTCTTTTTAGTTTTAGACTTTGTATTCGTATCTAACAATGATTTGCACTTGTATTATTTTTTTCATTAAATAAGTTTTTTTTTTCTTTTGACATTAACTATGTAATTGATTTTGGGACTTCTTTTTTGAACATGCTTTTTTTAAAAAAAATGGATTGGGGGACTTTTTTAAAAATATATAAATATTATATAGGGCATTAAATATAGCATGTAAAGTTTTAAAATTTTGGGACCTCCAAAAAATAGGGCCCTAAAGCAAGGAGGTTATTGGCTTAGTGGTTAAGCCACCCCTGAAATAATACTTGTTATAATTTAGGTGGTAATCATTTGGTAACACTGTCAAATTTTTTATTTTTTTTGTTGTCAATTTTTATAGTTAATTTTTTGTATTATATTTTATTTTCTCTTTAAAAACAAAATTAGAAAATTTATAGCCACAAAATAGTTACTTTACATTTTTTATTAATTTTATATTAAAAATATTTATTTAATCGGTGGCCAATGGTGTTGGTGGTCGGTGGCTAGCTGCAGTGGTGGTGGGTGGGCGGTCATGAGTGATTGGAAAGGAGAAGGGGGAATACTTGAAAACAAAAAAAAATCAAATTTGTTCCAAGATTTTGTTTTTTGTTTTAAAAAATTGAAATAGTTATCAAATACTGTTTCATTTTTCATTTTAAAAAATTTCAAGAATAAAGATTAAAAAAAAGAAAGTTCAGAGATTTGAAGCACCAACAATAGTCAAAAGAGTTCTCTTGAAGCAAGTTGCACATAGCATTGCTATGTTTGGTAAGAAGAGAACAAATAAAATAGAGGGGAAGTAAAGGGGAGAAGGAGGAAGATGGACCACTGTGGAAAATATTTTATTTTCTTTCTAAGTTGTTTGATTAGATAGAATGAAGAGGATAAAAAAATGAATGACATTAAAATAATCATTTAAGCTATGAATGTGCATCAGTCGGTTCGGTTCATATCATGGAGATGTACTCAAAACCGAACAACTATTAGTCAATTCCAATTTTTTGGCCCATAATTAAATTTACCAATTATATAGACCTGAACCGAACTAAATCAAATCGATTCAAATCGACTCCATGATTTTAGTTAGCTCAACTCAGGTCAAGTCTGTATATATCCTGTAAGTCATTGCCTATCAATTAGGGAATTTGATACAATCAATTTTCTTACAATAATATGTTTAAATTCTAATATATATGATATATGGATACTTGGATTTTACTAAACTGTCTTGTGCCAAGCTATCTTTAAATTAAGTAATTCGTTTATTGTAATTATTAAACCTATTGTGACATTGGATACTACAATGTAATTAGGCTTCCCAGCTCACGTTATCTTGTGGGTGAATTATAGATTAGTAGAAGAAAGCACCTTTAGAATGGAGGAGCTTATGACTCCCAAGTCATAACAAGACAAGTATTAGGGTGGGAAGCTTGTAAATCCATATACAACTATTTTGTAAAGAGTTATTGTGAGCCCAATGAGAGCCAAGTCCAAAACAGAGGATGGCTAGCCTAGGAAGGTCGGCCCAAGATTGCCAACCAAGTATCCTAGGCCTGTGTTGACCCTGGGCCAGGTTCTAAGGGGACTAATCCAAGAATTATAGTCCAAATACTATAAAGACTAATGGGTTCAGTAGGCACAAGTCCCATTCCTCCATGGATTAGGACACCGAAGTCCAATGTATCACAAACCGACTCAAAGGGGATGACTCCTAGAAGGAGATTGAGTATAACTCCTAAAGGGGAGTATGTCATTCCGAAAACTATACATACCCTATGCACTAAAGAAGTAAGGTATATTCACTTGTGTTTTAGTTGAGAGTACTTTATTTAATTCATTGTGATTAAGCTTGCTAACTTAATTATCAAAGTGTCATCGACCTAAGGGAGTCAATGCATTTGTGTCATTCTCTTGCAGATTGTTCGTGTTGGTCAATTTGGTTCGCGCATTGAATTAGGCTTTCCAAAAAACTCTCACTTAAAATTGGCATCATCTGTGGGAAGGTCTAGCAGCGATGAGTACCAAGGGAGGAATTGCGCCCACCAGTAAGGAGATTGAAGATAATCTAGATATTCCAAGTCATAAGGACACTCACCTGTCTAATCATTGAGATGATTCGGAATGAAGGTAGGAAAGATAGTTCTATAAGGTCAGAGATACAAGTCCCTGATGATGACCACCGAATGAGCCATCGCAAGAATTTGAATCCATTGATCTCTAATGGGCGTCTGCTTGGTCTTATCACACCTTGAGTTGCCGAACAAGAACTTCGATGACGAGATGAAGAGATTGCCCACCTTTGGTCTCAGATCGAAGCTATGAGGGAGACGATTGCAAGAAGAGATGGATGAGTCTGTGAAAGATCTCCAGATCGGTGTAGAAGAAGGAGGATGAATTTTAAAAGCACGAGCACCCTTTCCACACGTCTGGTTGCAAGCTACATCTCTAGCACTGGACATTACAACGACAGACAAGAAGATCGACATCGCGGGATCAATCAGACTCCACCCGTGAAAGATCGAACAGGAGCCGACCCAGTGCAGAAAGGTTAGGACCAATGGCTGAATGAGTGACTAGACAACATGAACAACTAGCATACACGACGAACAACCCATGACCTAGCCAGAAGAGCCCTTGATCAAATCGTGTCCACACCCTTTATAGAGAAAATTAAAGGTTGTTGACCTCAAAGAAAATTTACGCCGCCAAACAGATGATGAGAAGTCAGATCCTATTAGTCATGTTCAACACTACAAATAGATGATGATGCTGTGGGGTGGAGATAAGTCCTTAATGTGTCGAGTTTTCTCATCAAGTCTTGGTGAGGTAGCCTTACGATGGTTTGACAAGTTACCGTTCATATCAGTAACAAGTTGGAGACAACTCATCAAACTTTTCACTGTACGCTTTATCGCAAACAGCAAGAAGCCTAAGGAAGTATACTACTTGTTGACCTTACAGAAGAAGGATGAAGAAAAGTTAGAAGCATACACAAGACGCTATTGGAAGGCCTACAACGAAATTGAGGAGTACAGTGAACAGTTGGTCGTCGCACAATTCAAGATCGATCTACCTAGGGAGCACCGATTAAGGTAATCCCTGATGAAGAAACCAACTACTGGGATACAGAAGCTGATATTAAGAATTAAACAGTACACCAGAGTAGAAGAAGATATCGCACAGTCAATCCAGGAGAAGGTTGACGAGAAGTCCAATAAGAAAGCCCGAAGGGAAAGCAAGAAGCCTTGACGTAAAGAAAACAACAACAAGGGCAGAAAAATAATTAAAGGGATTAACACGGTCTTTAAGGACCTGATCTATAAAATTCTACCACAGATTCATGATAAGCCCTTTTCAAGTGGCCACCAAAATTGGTGGGGGACCGCGCATCTCGGGACTAAAGAAAGTTTTGCTACTATCATAAGGAAAAGGGGCACTAGATAGAGAACTGCAGACACCTTGAAAATCATTTGAAAGAACTAGCAAAAGTTGGCCACCTTGACCAGTACATCGATCGAGAGAAGACTAAGCAAGAAGCAGGGCAGAGTAAGCAAGACGATACCCCATAGAAGGAAGCCCGAACAGAGCCCCCTCGAGTAATTATAGTGTTGTATGGATCAGCATGATCAACAAAGATAGACCTTTATAAGTATCGAGCCGAGATTCAGAAAGTAGCACACTTAAAAGAAGTGATGCAAATTGAGCCTCCAGCTAAGAAGGTCAAAATTGATAGTAGTATAGAGGCCATAACCTTTATCGATGATGATTTAATGGGAGTTTAGATGCCCCATAAGGACACACTGGTGTTGACACTGCCACTGCCACTGGGGAATTGTGACATTATGAGAATTTTGATCGATCAAGGGAGCTTGTCTAAAGTCTGTTGCGCCCTGGTTTTTGGGTGTCCAAGATCCTTTCGGCTCCGAGACCAAAAACACAGAACTCTGTCACTAGAACTCATCCTCCTAGAAGGACAAGTGCGACTAGGTTTGAATTGAAATTGGTTTGATTAAGGGCTTTGTAGAAAAATAATAGTCGCCACCTAACTTGATTAAAGTGAGTTAGGGCACCTAAAACTAACTGTTAATCCGAAGATTAAACTTAGGGTTTTTGGAAAAGATTTTTGAGAACTCCCTTAAGTGAGGGTTTTTAAGAAAATAGGTTGTTTGGTAACCTTTGGAAAGATTTAAGCCCTTTTGAAAAATAACTCATTTTTGGTCCTTCGAAAACAAAAATCTATGGTCCGGGGGTTGGTTACATGTAGGGAAGTTATCCTAAGATCATCACCCTACCCCGCCCTTTCTGTACCTACATGTCTAATCACCCTTTTGTTCACTCACTATAATTATCGGTTACCATTGTCCACTCAATATCCACTTTAGAACTTTGAAAATAGGGTTTAGTCATCACTTTTCGGATGGATGACGCATGATGCAAGTTTTTGGAAGAAGTTTGAAAATATGGGGGTTTTGAAAGAATTTTAAATAGGAACTTTGAATTGATTGGAATTTTTGAAAAAGGGGTTGGAGTTGAAATAAAAGTTATGGCCGCACCATTTTAGGTTGCCTACGTATCTCATTTGGCGAGAATCAGGTCCTTCGTAGTTCGAGCAAGAGCCCGATGGAAAATAGGTGCATTAGGGCCTTTGGAAGGTTTGAAGATAATTTGGGGTCTTTGGAAATGTTTAAGACACTTTGAGGTCTTTGGAAAAGTTTAAGATACTTTGAGGTCTTTGGAAAAGTTTAGGACACTTTGAGGTCTTTGGAAATTGAAGACTCTTTGTGGTTTTGGAAGTTTTGACTTAAAATTGAATGGTGAAGTGTTTTGAAAATGTTTTTGGATCAACTTAAGGGAGTTTTGAAAAAATGCTTTGGCATGGCTCAAGAGAACTTGAAAGTGTTTTTGAAGTCTTGTTTTGAAAACCTTGGAGGCATGACTTTAGAATGTTTTGATAAATTAGTTTTTAAAAGTGGTTTTTAAAAATGGCTAAGGGTTTGGAATCCTAACATGGGCAACCTTAGAGGTTGTTCTTGATATGTCACCTTCCTTTGGGGTCCTTAACCATAAGAGGGATAGAGATACCTTAGGTTTGTGATCTTTTAAAAATGTTCTTGGAAACATCTTGGAGTTGGTTTTTGAAACCTCAAGAGGGTTGAAGGTTTTGGAAAAAGTGGGTAATATGTATAGTTTAAAATTGGAGAATCATTCAAAAAGGGTTCCTGAGTTGGAACCTTGAAGGATATTACCCTAGGTTGGGTTGGCCTAGGGTTAGGGGTGACCTAGGGTTAACTAACTTAGGTTAGGTTAGGTTAACCTAGGGTTAAGATGACTTATGGTTAACTAACTAAGGTTGGGTTAACCTAAGGTTAAGGTGACCAAGGGTTAACTAACTAAGGTAGGGTTAACCTAAGGTTAGGATGACTTAGAGTTACGTTAACCTAAGTTGAGTGAACTAGAGTCAAGTCAACCTAGGGTTGGACAACTAGGGTCAAGTTAACCTAGGATAGATCAACTAGGGTCAAGTTAACCTAAGGTTGGACAACTAGGGTCAAGTTAACCTAGGGTTGGTCAATTAGAGTGAAGCTAACCTAGGTGGGAAGAGGGTTTTGAAATGTTGCTTGATGCACTTTTGGAAAGACATGTTATACAATGGACTTGGGTTGACAATTTTTTTGAAGATCATTTCTATGAAAATTTTGACTCTAGCCAAGAACATGGTTTACATGGTTGATGTTTGAAAAACATTCCAAGGAAGGTTTTCATGGGGCCATTATAACCATAATCTTGACAAGAGTATAAAGGGATCCAAAAATCAACATGGTGATGACAACTTTTTAAGGCACCATTTTTAATGCAAAGATGGAGAGAAAGAGTTTTTGATAACCATTTTTTCAAAGAGTTTTGAAACCATTTTTGTAGGAGGCCATTCCATCAAAAGAGGGCTCCTATGGCCAAATAAAAGGAAAACCACTCAAGAGAGGGTTCCATGGGACCATTCCAACCACTATACTTAAAAGAATGGAAACTTTAAAAATTAGAAAATTAGAAAGCAACCCTTATACAAATTAAAATGTTATGATGCCAAGGTGAAAGTTAAGGGGTTATTAGGAGATTTTCTAAGGCATGATTTCTAAGATCTCATCCTAAGCTTCAAGGAGCCAACTCTTGGAACAATTTTTGAAAGAAATATAGAGTTTGGAAAAAACATGAATTTTAAGAGTAATGTAAGCATTATAGAAGCCAAGCACACAAGACATGATCAAAATAGTAATATGCAAAGGGTCATAATCACATACAAGACTTTTAGGCTACACCACATAAATAAGGAGCTCCTGGGCCGTACCATCTCCAAGTAGGCTAGTGAGAGGTCCCCCTACACGGTGGCTCTCACTTGCTTTCCTCTAGGTATGATCTAAGAGCTCTCTTGGCTTAAGCATGCAAGAATGGGGGGTTGTAGATGGGGATTAAAATAGAGAATAGCCTAAGTAGGCTAGGAGGGAGAAGAGAAGAGTGGGGGAAGACACAAATGTAAAAGAGCTACCACCTTTTGCCTTCAACATACTTATAGTCTTCAATGGACGTCTTGATTGGAGCTTAAATGACTTCAAAAGGGCTTGAGGGGCTAGAATGGAGTGTGTAATGATGTATTAGGCCTTGTAGGTGAAATGCATAGGCTTAAGGGAGGTAAAATCTAGCCTAAGTGTTGAAGGAGTGGAATATATGTAAAGATTCGAAGTTCTGGAGCAGTTTCAGCAGAGCTTCACATCAATTTCAGATGTGGAATATACAAAGGGGGAGGCTGGTATTTATAAGCAAACTGGAACATGCATGGCACATGTGCTACATGCGCTGGGCCAAAATTTAACCTGGCACATGTAGGACATGCACAGGTATTGTTCCATTGCCACAATGACACATGACACCCTATGTACTGGTTAAATCTTGACTGTTGATCAAAATTTGGTCGATCTGATCAAAATTTGAGCGCATGTAGCATACGCTCCATCATCGGGAAGGTTCGTCCAAATTTTGTCTCAATAATTGAGCCAAACAAGAAGGTTTTGGGAAAATCAGTTGCACCCACGATATTCTCCTAGGGTTCTCGTAAACTTTCATGTTTTTAGAAAGTTTGAATTATGTTTGGAAGCATGGAATATCGTCTTAAGAAGCGTGCATAAAAGGACATCTTTGCAGAGCGTCTGTGATACGCTCCGAGGGTGTTCAAAAGTAGTTGTTTTGTGTCATGTGATCGAGGCCTTAGGGAAGCGATCTTTCCAATCAGGCCGTACCGATGGAAAGTACTCTGGAAATACTTTCGGGAACTCCCAGATTTATGCATTTCTCAAGTCGTTTGATGGTGTGTTTTAATCAGGGAATTAAAGAAAAAGTCAACCTTGGTGAAACGTCTGCGAGATGCTCCAGGGGTTATTGTAAGTTGCAGTTTTTACACTGTATGATGAAGGGTTCAAGGAGCGATCTATCCGATCGAGCCGTACCGATGAAAAGATCTATGGATGAACATTTAGGAATTCCCTGATTTATGCTTTTCTCAAGTCATTTGATGATGCGTTATAACCAGGAGATCGGCAGAAGAGACAATTTAGACGGAGTGTCTATGAGACGCTCCAGGGAGCTTTTATCGAGTCTTGAGTGTTTAGTGACGTAGGGTCCTCCTCAAGTTAAGCAAAGGCGTGTGGCAAGACCTTTTGTTCGAAATTCTAGGACTGGTGTTGTTTTTGGGGCGCGTTCGAGTTGTCAGGTGCAAAATGGTCATTTTAACCGGGTTTGGTTGAAAATGGTCAGAAATGGGTCGAAGTGTTATGTTAATCATGCCGGGTCGTTCAGGGATGGTTTTGGTGGGGTTTGTGCAGTGTTGGGGCGTTCAGGGACAAAACGATCATTTTGCTCAGAGTTAGCTGGAATGGGACCAGAATTGGACTGGATAGGCGTGGAGTATGCCTAATGGATTAGTAACATTTTGGAAGGGTGGACTTATCGTTTTGAGGGATTTTGAGCTTTCTCAAAACGTGCCTAGAGGCCTAGGGGGCAGGTTTGGTTTTGGGCCTCTATTGGGCCCAGCGGGCCCGAGAAGTAGTTGATTAGATAAGGATTCGAAAGTTGATTTGGGCTTGAATGTACTTACGGAGTTTTAGAAGGAAGTTTGGTCAGGCCGGAGATTGCTGGGCAGGCAAAAATGGGGTGCTTACAAAGTCATGTACTACGACCTTTTTAAGAAGTTAGAGTTAAAGGATTCTGACTTATAGCCATCCCTCAACCCTTTGGTCGGCTTTAGTTCGGACCCAGTTTGGCCACTGGGAAAGGTGACAATCCCAGTAGTTGTAGGAGGAATTACCCTGTAGATGGAATTCCTAGTGGTCAATGTGCATTCCCCCTACAATGCAATCATGGGCTAAACGTGGTTGTGCCTTATGAAAGCCATACCATCCACCTACCACCATCTAGTTCTCTTCTTAACCCCTGAAGGTGTTAGAGAGATCCGAGGAGACTAGGTAGCAACCAAGCAATGTTTTTGACAGTTTGCGCCACCAAGGTGAAAGCGGGTAGGTCAAATGATGGAGCTTATAAGGACACGCCTGTAAGCACCCCAATTTTGACCGCTCGGCAGTCTACACTCCGTCCAGACTTGTTTTCAAGTCATTGTGGGCATATTCTAATTGAAACCAATTCTCTAGGTCCAAATTCCATCTTTCCATCGCTTCGCGGGCCTGTCAGGCCCAAATAGAGGCAAAATGACCAAAATGCCCTTAGGGGGCATTGACCTTTCCTTTCCAATTCCAATCCCTCTCTCGAGACAGTTTATTCCTCGAGACGGTCCGAGTAGCAAAACTACTCACAAAACCATTAGAGTGGCGGAAACACTCACAATCTAGGCACGTCTCTTTGGAGACGGTAAGACCCCTTTCTAATCCCACTCTCGAGACAGTTTATTCCTCAAGATGATTCTAATCTAGGCACGTCTCTTTGGAGACGGTAAGACACCTTTCCAATCCCACTCTCGAGATAGTTTATTCCTCGAGACGGTTCCAATCCAGGCACGTCTCTTCGAAGACGGTAAGACCCCTTCCAGTCCCACTCTCGAGACAGTTTATTCCTCGAGACGGTCCGAGTAGCAAAACTACTCACCAAACCGTTAGAGTAGCGGAAATACTCACAAAGCTGTTAGAGTAGCGGAAATACTCACCAAACCGTTAGAGTAGCGGAAATAAACACTAAGCCGTTAGAGTAGCGGAAATACTCACAAAGCCGTTAGAGTAGCGAAAATACTCCTAAATCATCAACCCTGTCTGAGTAGCAGAAATACTCACAAATCATCAACCCCGTCCGAGTAGCGGAAATACTCCCAAATCATCAACCCTGTCCGAGTAGCGGAAATACTCAACCCCTTCCAAGTAGCGGAAATACTCACAAATCATCAACCCCGTCCGAGTAGCGGAAATACTCACACCGTTAGAGTGGCGAAAACACTCAAAATCTAGGTCAACACCCGTGTCTGTTAGCTCACTTCGGTCAAAAATGACCAAACTACCCTTAGGACCTTTTCCGAGACTTTCCGGTCAAGATGACCATTTTGCCCCTAAGCATCCGAATGCCCCGGGAACCACACCGGCTCTGGTATCAAACCAGTAACCTCCTGAGACTACTTTTTATAGTATTCTCAATCTTTCTTTACTTTTTCGGATCATTCCAAGTCAGTTCCGGCCAACCCGGTACAAAATGACCATTTTGCCCCTGGAAGGCCGGTTTCCTTCTTCGACCACATCAGCTCTGGGTATCAAACCGGTAATGTCCCGAGAATACTTTTTATAGTGTTCTCAACCTTCCTTTACCTTTCCGGACCATTCCGAGTCAGTTCCCGCAAACCCGGTACAAAATGACCATTTTGCCCCTGGTAGGCCGGTCTCCTTTTCCGACCACGCCGGCTCTGAGAATCAAACTGGCAACCTTTGGGAACATTCTAAATAATGTTTCCAAATCCCAAGTCTTCTTCCGGGACAATCCAAGTTCGCCCCGGCAGCTTCTTAGTCCGATTGACCGTTTTGCCTTTAAAGGCCTGATCAACCTTTCCGACACATTTTGTCCTCACTTTTCAAGTCAAATACCTCCAGGATACTATTTAAGTGTTTCTGTTTCTTTCCGGCCTTCCGGGTCATTCCCGGATCCTCCAAATCATTCCCGGACTTTTCGGAGTCACTCCTAGTGAAGCCAGGCTAAAAATTGCATGGTAGTCACTAGTACAGGTGCCCAAATCTAGTCAAAAATACGTTGCTTGCCGACCTTAAATCTTTCCTAATTGGCTGGCACCACTAGTAGTGGTGCCAAGCCAAAAAATGGCCTGGCGCCACTCCTAGTGGCGCTAGTGTAGAATTTGGCTTGGCTCCACTGCAACAGGCGCCAGGTTTGTCCTCCCTCTATAAATACAGAGCCATATTCAACGTGAAAGGGGTCTGCAAACTTAACCTAAGAACCCTATATTTCGATATACAGAGCTCGAGCACCTCCAAAAACCCTAGTTTCCTTAGGTTCTCCAAACCCTAGCCACCCTACACAAACCCTAGCCTTCTATACACTCACACACTCCCTCACACACTCATACACTAGCCTTTAACCATCCTTTGAAGACTTGAAGAGCTGCCATTTAAAGCTTGAAGACAACTCTTGGAGACTGAAGGTGAAAATCAAGACAAAGACTAAAGACCGAAGACAGCACGGCGCGCAAAATAAAGAAGACATACGGTAGGCTTTCTCTTTAATTTTCTGCACTTCCCCCCTCTCTCTTCTCTCTCCAACCCACTTGGGTTTTTCTCTATTTTAATCCCCCATCTCTTTCCCACCCTTTCTTTGTATGCTTGAAACAAGGGGATTTTCGGTCCATGTGTAGGATTGGGCTATTAGAGAGTCACCATGTCGGGGGCTTTCTTCTAGTCTCACCAAAGACCACGTGGGTCCGGCCCCCTTAATTATGTGGTGAAGCCTTAACCTTGTATGTTCACTACCCCAAATTGCATTGTGCATATCATAGTCTTGCATCTTCCAAAATTCGTTTTCAAAATCGTTTTCAAACTTGTTTTCAAAATTGCATCAAAATCTCTTTTTCAAAAACTTATTTTCAAAATCACAATTCTAGGGTGATTCTAGCCTTTCCATGGCTAGGGTTGCTGTAGGAAAGTGTTACATCAAAAGTGACCTTTTTGGTCCATATTTTCAACCCTTGTTGTTTTCTAAAACCACTTTCTTAAAGTGGTTCTAGCCCTCTTATGGTTAGAACTGCTTTAGGAAAGTGAGACGTTTTTGCACCTTCTAAAAACTCTCTTTAAAAATCTCTTCCTAAAAATCTCTTTTTCAACATACTTTCCTAAAACTCTCCTCTCTAAAAGTGTTTTCTAAAAACTCTTTTCAAAATTTCTTTTTCAAAATCTCTCTTTTTCAACTCCTTTCCAAAATCCTCTCCCCAAAATCCACTTTCTAAAAACTCTCTCCAAAAATCTTTCCAAAAACTCTCTTTCCAAAATTTTCTTTTTAGAAATTCCTTTCTAGGATTTTCCTTTCAAAATCTACGTTTCTAAAAACACACCTTCCAAAACTCCTTCTCTTTAAAATCTTTTTCCACAAACTCTCCTTCCAAATTCACTTTCCAAAAACTTCTCCCTAGGACTTCCTTCCAAAAACTCGTTTCCAAAAGCGTATTTTCCAAAAAACTCTTTCCTTAGAGCCCAAGTCAAGCCCTAGAACCCACAATTAGGAAACCCTAAATTTTCTTCCTAAAAACATGATTTTCAAACTTTGCCCCAAACCTAGGTTTCCAAAACCTCTTGTTTTCTCATCCAAACTATACATGTTTCCAAAATCTCTTTTCTACGTCAAAACTACAATTTTTCAAAACTAGGGTTTCTAGAATCTCCCTTTCCAAATCCTTGCCAAATCAAATCTTCCCTTTAGGAAACTGAATCAAATCTTTCCCTTTTAAGAAACTAGATCCAATCCTCCGTTTTTGGAAACAAAATCAAACCTTGGCTTTAGGAAACCAAATCCAATCTCCCCGTTTAGGAAACTAGATCCTATTCTCCGTTTTTGGAAACGAAATCAAACCTTCCCTTTTAGAAACAAAATCCAATCCTTTCTTAATCCGAATTTTTTTTTTTAATTCAAATACTTCCTAAACTTCCACTTTCCTAAACCCTAAGTTTCCAAAAACTTGAACATAAAAATCTTTCCTAATTCAACCCTTTCCTAATTCTACTCTCTTTCCAAATCTTAACTTCTTAAACCTAATTTTTCAAACCTTTCCTAAACTCAAACCTTTCCTAATTTCAAGACTTTCTAAAATTTAAACTCTAAAACTTTCTAAATCCTAAACTTTCTAAATTTCAAATCTTTCTAAAATTTTAAGCTTCCTAAATTCAAAACTTTCTTAAGTTAAATCTTTCTAAACTCAAATCTTTCTAAACTCTAAACTTTCCAAAACTTCAACATCTTTCCAAATCTAAGACTTTTCTAAACTCAAAACTTTCTTAATTTAAAACTTTCTTAAGTCAAAACTTTCTTAATTCAAACATTTCCTAAATTGAAAACTTTCCTTTGTCAAACCTTTCCCAAAACGAAACTTTCTTATTTTCAAAACTTCCCTTTTCAAACATTTCTAAATTCGAAATTTTCTTAATTCAAAACTTTCCTAATTTCAAAACTTTCTTAATTTCGAAACTCTCCTAATTTGAAAACTTTCCTAATTCAAAACTTTCCTAAGTTGAAACTTTCCTAAACGAAAACTTTCCTAATTCACAACTCGGAACTTTCCAAAAATGAAACTTTCCAAGTTCGAAACTTTCCTAAATCGGGCATTTCCTAATTCAAACTTTTCCTAAATCCAATCTTTCTTAAATTCTCAAGTCTTTCCTAGGTCTCCTACCTTTTCCTAAGTCTAGGTTTCCTAAACCTCCATCTTTCCAAAACTAAGTCTTTCTAAAATCTATCTCTTCAAATCAAAGTCCAATCTTCTTAATTTTAATTTTTAATCCCTTCTTCTAATTTCAAGTCAAATTCAACTTTCAATTCAATCTCTTTTCAAATCAAACCTTCTATTTTCAATCGGACTCCGGTCCGAACTACGACTGACCTGATTCCCCCAAAGGGATACGTAGGCAACCTTCATAGGTGCGGTCACAGCATTTTTCAAACTTTCAATTCCACCCTCATGGGTGTGGTTTTCAAAATCTTTTCAAATCTCAAATTCCAATCTACTTTCAAACTTCCAATTTCAAATTTCTATTTTCAAATTTTCAAACTTTCCAATTTCAATTCCATCTTTTCAAATCTATTTTCAAATCAAATCAATCTCTTTAAATCTATTTTTCAATTCTTTTCTATTGCTTGCATATCAAGCATCATATTTTTCGAACATTGTTTTTCTAAAGTGAATAGGGTTGAACACATGTTAATTAAAGACTCTCATAGGTGAATCTAGGGTAGATTGACATGTAGGTACCGAAAGGGCGGGGTAAGGTGATAGCTTAGTGTGTCTTCCCTACACATAACCAACCTCCGAACTTAGAATCAATGTTTTCAAAGACCAAAAGGAGTTATTTTTCTAAAAAAGGGCTAAATGTTTTCCAAAGGTTGCCAAATAACCTGTTTTCTTAAAAACCCTCTCTCGAGGAGATATTTTCAAATTGTTTTCTAAAAACACTAAGTGTAGTCTTCGGATTACTCTTAGTTTTTAGGTGACCTAACTCACCTTAATCAAATTAGGTGGCGACTTCAAATCTTTTTCAAAAGCCCTTTATTCAAACCTATTTTTCAATTCAAACCTAGTCGCACTCATTCTTTTAGGAGGGTGAGTTCTAACGAGAGAGTACAACATTTTTTCCACTTGTGTGAGTATTCCTCGAGTGCGAAAAATCTGGGCGCGACAATACCCACTATCGACAATATCCAACAGACACTCAAAAAGAAGGTCGTGGAAGACCTAAAGAGAGTAGAGATAGATTGGCATGACATGGAGAAGTACTTTGTGATCAGCACTTCCCTGTCCAAGATTGAAGAAAAATTATTGATTGAACTACTAATGTGCTACATCGAAATCTTTGCTTGGACACATTATAACATGCCTGGAATTAATCCAAAAATAGCCTACTATAGACTCAATATTGACCCACAGTGCCGACATATGGTCCAAAAAGGAAGAAGGGCAACTACACAACACGTGGATACAATAATTGAGGAGATGGAAAGGCTCCTCGAAGTGGGGGCAATTAAGGAAGTCTTCTACCCACACTAGTTGTCCAACATAATGGTGGTAAAAAAGAAGAACGACAAATGGAAGGTGTGTGTGGACTTCACTGACCTAAATAAAGCATGCCCCAAAAACCTTTTCCCTCTTTCAAAGATTGACTAGCTCATGGGTGCAACAGCTGGATATGAGAGAATGAGCTTCCTGGTTGCCTATTGTGGGTATCACCAAATACCACTCCACGAGGATGATTAAGAAAAGACCGTCTTTATCACCCCGAGGGATAGTTTCTACTACAAAGTTATGCCCTTTGGACTTAAGAATGTTGGTGCTACCTATTAAAGATTGGTCACGAAAATGTTTAAAGAGCACATAGGCAGTATAATTGAAGTTTATACTGATGACATGGTGGTCAGAAGCAAGGTCGGCAAGCTCCACTTTGGCAACTTGAAAAGAGTGTTTGACGTCCTGAAGAAGTACAAAATGAGGCTCAATGCCTCCAAACACGTGTACGGGGTAAGTTCGGGGAAATTCTTGAGATTCTTGGTTACGCATCGAGAAATTAAAGCAGACCCACAACAAATAAGTGCAATTCAGAATATCCACACCTCGAAAAACATCAAGTCTAGAAGTCAACTGAGATGGCAGCAGCTCTTAATAGGTTCATCAGCCGATCTTCAGACAAGTGCCGACCATTCTTTCAACTTCTGAAAAAACAAGAACGGTTTGGCTAGGGCCCAGGCTGCTATCAAGCCCTTGCCAATCTAAAGAGTTATCTGGCTCAGGCACTACTCCTTTCCACTCCATTCAAGCACGAGGAACTTTATCCATACCTGACTAATTGAGAGCAAGCAGTTAGTGTCATTCCACTTCAGTAATAAGATAGGCAACAAAAGCCAATCTACTATTTCTGCAAGACTCTCCTAGGGGCAGAAACTAGGTATCTACCTTTGGAAAAGTTGGCCCTCACATTAGTGATAGCATCGCGTAAGCTGGTGCACTACATCAGAGCCCATACTATCAATGTACTCACGGATTACCAGTTGAAATCACTCTTTCGAAGAGCAGATTTATCTGGAAAAATAGCAAAATGGGCAGTAGAATTAGGTGAATTCGATATCAAGTATCTACCCAAACTAGCAATAAAAGGACAAGTACTTGCTGATTTTATTACTAAATTTTCTATTGAATTGTCACATGAAACCAATCTAACACCTACTATTGAGCTGCTAGAAAAGGACCCCACTTTAGAACTCTGGAAGACTACTAATCATTGGAAGCTCTTTGTAGATGGATCATCCAATGACAGGGGGACAGGATCAGGCATAGTCCTAATTATACCAGATGGCATTGTAATGGAGCAGGCTATTAAACTGGAGTTCACTGCCTCAAACAACGAGTCAGAATACAAGACTCTACTCGTCGGACTGTGCCGAGCTATAAAACTTAAAATTTTCAAGATAATAATATATTCAAACTCCTAGCTGTTATAAATTAGATCAACGGAGAATACATTACAAAGAATAACAGGACGACACAGTACCTGGCAAAGGCACTGGAATTGTTGAAGACATTCAACAAATACAAACTGTATCAGATCGACTGCGAGTAATGCCCATGCTGATGCTCTGGTAATGCTCGCGACAGCCTTAAAGGTATGATCAAAGAAAATAATCCATATTGAGACTTTGGCTAGCCCAAGCATATTTCAAGAAGAAAAGCTAGTACTGGTCATTGAAGAGTTAATACCGTCTTAGATGGATCCATTCGTTGCTTATCACGATAAAGATAAATTTCCTGAGGACAGGAATGAAATCAGGAGAATGAAGCACAAACCCTTAAAGTATTGGTTGTCACTCAGAAAAGAGTTACACAGAAGATCTTTTATGGGTCCCTACCTATATTGTGTAGATCCGGATAAAGTGCAGGCCATTCTGTTCGAAATTCATGAAGGGATCTGTAAAAATCATGTCGATGGAAAATCGCTTGCTCACCGAGCTATTTCACAGGGCTATTGGTAGCCTTATATGCAGAAGGATGCTGCTCTATACGTGCTGAAGTGCAAGAAGTGCCAGAAATTCTCATCATTAATCCACCAGCCTACTGAGGACCTCACTATTATCACCAGCCCCTGGCTTTTTACCCAATAAGGATTGGACATAGTAGGCCCATTGCCCCAAGCTTTAGGGAGCAAGAGGTTTCTCATTGTTGCAATCGACTACTTCACCAAGTGGGTGGAAGTGGAGCCCCTACCAACCATCAGGGAGATAGATGCAAAAAGATTTGCTTGGAGGAGTATAATTACAAGGTTCGTGCCCTTGTCTCGGACAACGGCACCCAGTTTGATAGAAACATATTCAAAGAATTTTGTTGCAAACTCGGGATAAAAAATTATTACTCAACACCGGCCTATCCACAGTGCAATGGACAAGTTGAAATATCTAACAAGACAATGTTGACCGGAATCAAAAAGAGGCTAGGAAAGGCTAAAGGGAGATGGGTAGAAGAGTTGCCCAGTGTTTTATGGTCCTATAGAACCACATCAAGGAGATCTACTAGTGAAAACCCCTTCTTAATGGCATATGGGGTTGAAGCAGTAATACCCTTGACGGTCAAATTCCAACAATCAGATCAGTAACATTCGATACCAGGCTAAATGAACAGATATTGACCAAAGACCTGGACCTCATTAAAGAAAAGAGGGAGGCGGCCCTACTCAAGCTCACTAGTTATCATTAGCAGCTTAACTGATCTTACAATAAGCGGGTTCAACGAAGAGTTTTTGTACTCGGAGACCTAGTGCTTAGAAAGGTATTGGGGGCAACAAAGAATCCAGCAGATGGAAAGCTCGGCCCCAATTGGAATGGTCCATAAAGAGTTGCATCCCAAGACGACGTGGGGGTATACCGGGGAGAGACTATCGAAGAAGGGTGCCAGCTACCCTAACCTTGGAATGCGAACAACCTTAAGAAATTCTATAATTAGAAAATTGACTTAGAAAAACTATCAAAATTTGGTTGATTATTAAAGATTTTTTTCCATTGTTCTTAATAAATTAGTGTTTGCTTGGTGACTTTGATGTTCGAAGCCATGCTAAGAGAGGACAAAGGAAAACAAAAAAAAATCAAGTATAAAAACTTGGTTCTATCTAAGTTGGGTAGGTTGGCTAATGAAGGCTAAAGCAAAAACTAAGTGTAAAAATTTAGTCATGTCCAAGTTGGGTAGGTCAGCCAATGAAGGCCTAAACAAAAACCAAGGGTAAAAACTTGGTCTAGTCAAAGTTAGGCAGGTTGGCCAATAAAGGCCTAAAAAAAACTAAGTATAAAAACTTGGTCCTATCTAAGTGAGTAGGTCAGCCAATAAAGGCCTAAACAAAAACTAAGTGTAAAAACCTAGTCCTGCCCAAGTTGGGCAGGTCGGCCAATGAAGGCCTAAATAAAAATCAAGTATAAAAATTTGATCTTGTCCAAGTTAGGCTGGTCGGCCAATGAAGGCCTAAACAAAACCAAGTGTAAAAACTTAGTCCTATCCAAGTTGGAAAAGTCAGCCAATAAAGGCCTAAACAAAAACCAAGTGTAAACATTTTGTGCTATCCAAGTTGGGCATATCGGCTAATGAAGGCCTAAACAAAAATCAAGTATAAAAGCTTAGTCATGTCCAAGTTAGGCAGGTCGGCCAATGAATGCCAAACGAAAAAACCAAAGTTCAAAAACTTCGCCTTGCCGAAGCTAGAAAGTTAGCAAATAAAGGCTAAAAGAAAGTAAAAATACAAAAGACCTAAATTTGTCTATGTATGAAATTATATCCGTTCAAAAGAACCTTTTTTCATTAAAAAAAAAAAAGAAGAGGAATACAGATAGTTTAGGATTTTACAGCCTTTTAGCAAAAGTAAAAGCAAGGAAGCTCTAAAGTTAGGGCATGATGTCTTCAACAGACTTTGAAGCAATTGCTTCAGTTGGTTCAATTTCGAGCGATTCATCCACAACAATAACCTCTGAAGTCTACACTTTCGATGTTTCAGCTGCAGTCGTCAAATCCACTGGAGCAACTTCTGTAGAACCCTCAGGGTCAAGCTCTGTAACGGTCTCTAAGTAGTTTGGGATGTTGTTCTAGAAAGCCGAAGAGCTTTCAATCTTCATCTCCTTCAGTGCTCATTGCCAACCTTGGGCAAAAATGGATTGAGACAGGTCAATCATCTGCTAAGTAAAGTCTTGGGCGTTATCAGCCACACACTATTTATAGCTTGTCTTGGCCTTAACCTTAGCCTTAGCAAGATCGGTTAAAAGCCCCTCAACTTTGGGCTTCGGCTTGTATAGATCCACTGAAAGCACGACATTATAATCCTCCAACTTGGATAAGTCAGCGCTCTTCTTATGAAGCTCGGCAGTAACCTTGGTTAGGGAAATCTTCTCCCTTTCAGCCTTTTTGGTCGCCTTCAATTTAGCCTTCTTTGTGTCGATCCATTCGTCCTTAAGCTTGGAATGCTCCTTTATAAGCTTTGTATGATCAGCACAAAGCTCTACATGCTTCTTAACCATACCAGAGGCTTCATCAGGTAGATTCTGGTAACGACACATACCCTCCAAAGCATTGAGCAAGCCTTGGAAATAAATGAACTTGTCAAAGCAGATACTAAACTAACCCCAAAAAAGGGAATAAAAGCAGAGAAACTTACCACAAAGGAGTCATGAAAAACCCCTAAGAAAATCGACATATCCATTGTAACTACTAGATGGCACTTTGGACTACCCCCATTGCAACTTATGTTGCATGTGTTGTCATGCGGTGGCCACAACTATCAGGACTTATGGCCACAAGGTCGACATCTGTAGTCACAGAGCTAGTACCCGCACCAGGATCAGTCGACGTGACTTTTAGCTTATTTACTGCCGGCTCGTCAAGAGTATCCTCTGCCGCCAGCTTCTTCTTAGCTGATCTCGTTGCCATCTTCTTCTTCTCACGTTCAGGGGCGCTAACCTCTACAACAGTAGGAGGAGGGGGAACATACTTCACAGTACTAGTCTCTGGCCTCCCGGACTTCTTAAGCTATTTTGCCGCCTTTTTAAACATTAACTCTTTCAGATTCATCCTTTCCGAGGAGTCGGAGTCCGAAGATAAAGGAATGACATGCTTCCACTTTTTCCCAATCTTCTCCACAACTCGGTAATCAGGCACAATATATGGAGTGGAAGTAGAGGCCGATTCAGAGGAATTTAATCACTTTAAGCACCTTATTTTGACCTGTTCGGCAATCTCCAGCCTGAACAGACTCATATTCAAACTGACACATACACATTTAAGTTCAAACCAGCTTTCCAAACTCAATTCAGTTAATCAATCGCTTCGTGGGTCTGCTAGGCCCAATAGAAGCAAAATTACCAAAATACCCATACAGTATTATTCGTTCCAATTCCAGTTGGCACATCTTCTTAGAGATAGTAAGTCCCTATTTTAACCTCAATTCCAGTTCCAAATCTAGTCCAAGTCAATCAAACTTCATCCGGCCCGTCTTACAAGAAAGTTAATCCTTCAAACGGTAGGTCCATCCAGCATGGCATGTTTATTGAGAAAACTCCTCGAAACTGTGAATCCCTTCAAACCTATCAACTGGGAAAAAACCTAAGTCCCCAAGATGGTAGAGTGGTTCACTTTTAGCACTTGCTAGCCTGCCAACATAGAAAATTCGCTATTCGACAAGTCGATCGGAAAAGTACCTAAGGCCTCAAGATGGTAAGGCCATTCAACAGCTTCCCGAGATTAGACAGTCTCTAAAGTGAACACACACAGTCAAAGTGACAGAAACATTCGCAAACATCACAACTGTTAGAGTGGTAAAAACACTTGCAAATAGGTTGATATCGGGAAGTACCAACAAACCCCTTATGTTACGTGACCGAACACGCCTCTTGGTCGTGGCACGTTTACCAAAGGATGAGATACCTTTGGAAACCAACTCGTCACAAACCATTAGAGTGACGAAAACACTCAAAACACAAGTCAACACCAGTGCTTGCTAGCCCACTTCGATGAAAAATAATCAAATTGCCTAGGAGGCCATACCGGCACGCTTTTTGAGAAAGTACCTAAAACCTCAAAGCGGTAAGTCTACCCTTCTAAGATTATCTCAAAGACAATTTGACACATTTAAGTGCCTTCCAGTAGATTCTAGATCAATTTTGAGGTTATCCAATTAAAATGACCATTTTGCCCCTAGGCATCTGATTGCCTTCGAGAACCACACCGATTTTGGGTATCAAATCAGTTATCTTCTAAGGATGCTTTTAACAGTATTCCCAATCTTCTAGTACCCTTTCTGGATCATTTTAACTTCATTTTGGTAAAACCGGTGTGAAATAACCGTTTTGCCCCTAGTAAGCTGTTCACCCTTTTCAACTATTCCGGCTCTCATTGTCAATCTAGTTACCTCCGAGGCACTCTTTTAGGGATTCCTGTCCATCCTTGGCCTTCCGGATTATTCTTGGACTATTTAAAGTCACTCCTAGTGGAGCCAGGCTAAAAATTACATAGTAGTCATTAGGACAAGCGCCCAAATCTTCTGTCTTGAATCCCAATGGTTAAAAGATCTATTTCTTGCCGTCTTAAAACTTCCTAAGTGACTGGCACCACTAGTAGTGGCTCCAAGCCAAAAACTGGCCTATGGCACTGTAACAGGTGCTAGGCACTATTCTAATTACCTATAAATATAGACCATTCCCTGTGTAAAAAGGATCTGCAAACTGAGTCCAGAACTGCTGCCTCACTAAAAATAGGCCTCAAAACCCTAGTTTTCTCAAGTCTCTTTCAAAGCTTTCAAGGTAAATAAAACAAAGCAATCGAAGCAAAGAGAAGACAAGGTAGGTTTTTGATTTAGTTTATGTAACCCTCTAGTGGGGGCTTTCTTCAAGTTCAACTTAAGACAGCATAGGTTTAGCCTCCTTGATTATATGGTAAAACCTAACATTGTATGTTCATGTCCCTATTGCATTATGGTTGTCATGTTCATGCATTGCATTCAAGGTTATTTTTAAATTTGCATCAAAGTTCTCTTTCAAAACTTGCATTCAAAACCCCCTTCTTTCAAAGTTATTTTGAAAACCACAATCCTAAGATGATTCTAACCATTCCACGGTTAGGGTTGCTTTAGGAAAGTGTTACATTCAATGTGACCATCAAAGTTTAAAGTTTGGGTTCAAACCCTAAATTATTTTTCAATAAATCACAAGTCTATAGTGATTCTAACTATTCCATTGTTAGTGTTATTTTAGGAAAGTGCTAGATTCAATGCGATCATTACGGTCGATATTTCAAACCCTACTTATTTTCAAAATCATAACCTTAGAATGGTTCTAATCTTTTCATGGTTAAAATTATTTTAGGAAAGTGAGATATTTAAAAGACCTGCGAAAGTCTATATTCAAATCTCTATAAAATAGTTTTTTTAAATTCACTTCCTAAAAAACCATTTTCAAATATTCACTTTCTAAAAACTCTTTGTCTTTAAATCCAAGTCAAAACCCTAAAGTCCATATTTAGGAAACCCTGGTTTCCTCACACAAAATCATAGCTTTTTACTTGCATCAAAATCATATATTTTCAAAACTATTTTCCATATGAAATCCTATATTTCCAAATCCAAGTTTAGCATGAAATTCTAGATTTTCAATTTTCAAATTCAAGATTTTCAAAACTCAAACTTTTCAATTTCGTGCCAAATTAAAAAAATTTTCAAATAAGAAACCAAATTGAATCGTCTATTTCCATTTTAGGAAATAGAGATTAAACCTTTCCTAATTTCAAATTTCAACTTTTCTAATTTCAAACTTTCAAATCTAGTTTCAAAATTTCAAATATTTCAAAGATCAAATCTTTCTAAATCGAACATTTTCAAAATCAATTCTTTCTTAAAATGGAAACTTTTCAAAAATAGAACTTTTCTAATTTGGGACTTTCTTAATTCAAACTTTCCAAACTCTAACTTTCTAAATTCTTTCAAATCAAATCTTTTGTAATCCTTTTAAATCAAACATTTCTAAATCAAACCAAATCTTTTCCAAACTTTTCAAAGTCAAAACTTTCTTAATTTAAAACTTTCCTAATTTGAAACTTTCCTATAATCAAAACTTTCTAAAATCATACTTTTCTATTTCAAGTGTATGTTTCAACCCTAGGTTGCATAAACCCTAGGAGGCCAAAACCCTAGTTCATCCCTAACCCTAAGCTAGGAAAATCCAACTCAAATAAAGATGATTTAGAGTTCAATTCAATCTTTCTAACATAAGTCCAAGTTCTTTTTAAATCTTCGATTTCAAATCAAAGTTCAATTTTAAAACTTCCAATCAAAGTTCAAATCAAACCTTCCAAAGACCCCAAACAATTTATTTTCAATAGGACCCCAAGTCCAAACTACGACTGACCTGATTCCTAACAAAGAGATACGCAGGCAACCTTTATGGGGGCGATTACAACCTTTTTTAATTTTTCAATTCCACAGCCTTTTCTAAAATTCAAATTTCCTTTTTCAAAATCTCTTTTCAATATTAAATCCTTTTCTTGCACTTGCATACCATACATTATGTCAAATGTTTTTTCAAAATTCTTTTCAAAGTAGATAGTATTGGACATTTGTTAATCGAAGATTCTAAATGAATGAACCTAGGATAGCAAGACATTTATGTACTGCAAAGGCGGGATAAAGTGATAGCCTGGTGAATCTTCCCTATACGTAACTAAACTCCGAACCTAGATCACTTTTTCCTGGAGCCCAAAATGGAATCATTTTTTAAAAGGGACTTAAATCTTTTCAAAGGTTGCCAAACAACCTATTTTCTTCAAAAACCCTCTCTTGAGGAAGTTTTTCAAAACCCTTTTACAAAATCCTAGGTGTAATATTTGGATTTAGTTTTAGGTGACCTAACTCACCTTAATCAAGCTATGTGGCGACTCCAAATCTTTTTCTAAAAGCCCTTACCCAAAAATGGGAGGCATTTCACTATCTCCTTACTATTATCAATCACTCTAAGGTAAACTTTCCAGCTATCACCCCTGACCTTACACAAAGTGTAGTACTAGTCGAGCCCCCTTATTCCTAGGTTAACACCCAAGATTCATTTCAGTTCAAGCATCCCCATGACAATCCTATAAATAATGGGGTACACTTAGGATGATGACCCATTATGGAGAATGCAAGAATTTTATCAAGAAAGGGTGCAAAGGAAACCTAACACTGCCCTCTACAGTGGCGATCATAGGGAAGAGCATCCATTTCTCAGTCTTTTCCATCTTAAGATCATTAAGGGTAAATAACTCTAAAACAACTTGGTTGGTGATCATGTATCTAGTCTTAAAGGCAGCGATAGCCGACTATCCACAAACTTCTTGAGACAAGCTGCCATTAGGGGATGACTACTCAAAGAAAAGAGCAGGAAAAGATAGGGTAAGGTTGAAGGAACTTACAATGGTTTCTTTCTCAACCAAAATCCCAAGCCAAGTAAGAACGATGAGGATGGGCAAGGAGTCGCCCATTTTATACTAGATGCTGCCACTGATTTAGAGGTCGAGAAATGCTAGTAATCACGTCGCCTAGCTCAACCGTCACCTCTATAATCAATTCTTGGCAACCCTTCAGTTACAAAGCCAATATAAGGTTACCACGTAACGTATGAATCCTCAAAATGATGGAGATCAAGGGATAAGTCATAATTGCAAAGCTCAACCCTTTCCTCCAATCAATGGATTAGGATACCAAAGTCCAATATATCATAAATCGACCCAAAAAGGATGATCAATACAATTTTGAGAAGGAGTATGGCATTCCAAAAACTATAAATACCCTATGTGTAACACCCTAGAATCCTCACGCTTACTAAGTTATACTCACTCCATAATTTTCCTCTATGCATAAATACCCTATGCCTTTTCGTTTAGTTCGTCCTTGGGTATTTGAGCTATAGGCCAGTTATGATTCCTAATCCGCACAAGGTGGGTTTGGGGTTATGAATGAGTGGTATTAGAGTAATAGATTGGCACCTTAAGATTAAGATAGTAATCTAACAACGTATATATTTATATCGCTATGTACTTTAATATATTTTCTTTTATGGTTAGGTGATGATATGAACATACATGTGCAGTGTGCTACATATCATATACATTGCAACATATATGTTGATTGTTGTTTTAGGAATAGTTGACAGATGGCTAAAAGCAAAGATAGAACTTTTCAAAAATAGAACTTTCCTAATTTGGGACTTTCCTAATTTAAAATTTTCCAAAATCCAATATTTTCAAACTCTAACTTTCTAAATTCTTTCAAATTTAATATTCAAGTCAAATCTTTTCTAATCCTTTCAAACCAAACATTTTTAAATCAAATCAAATCTTTTCCAAACTTTCCAAAGTCAAAACTTTCCTAATTTGAAAATTTTCTAGTTTGAAACTTTCCTAAAATCAAAACTTTCTAAAATTAAACCTTTCTATTTCAAGTGCATGTTTCAACCCTAGCTTGTATAAACCCTAGGAGGCCAAAACCCTAGTTCATCCCTAACCTTAAGCTAGGAAACTCCAACTCAAATCAAGATGATTTCAAGGCTCAATTCAATCTTTCCAAAATAAGTCCAAGTTCTACTTCAAAGTTCGATTTCAAATTAAAGTTCAATTTCAAAACTTTCAATCAAAGTTCAAATCAAACTTTCCAAAGACCCCAAAAAGTCTATTTTTAATCGAACCCTGAGTCTGAACTACAACTAACTTGATTCCCAAAAAAGGGATACGTAGGCAACCCTCATGGTTGTGGTCATAACCTTTTCAAATTTCTAATTCCATAGCCTTTTTGAAAATTTCAATTTCAATTTTCAAAATGTCTTTTCAAGATTAAATCCTTTTCTTACACTTGCATACTATGCATCATATCAAACATTTTTCTAAAATTTTTTTCAAAGTGGATAGTATTGGACATTTATTAATCGAAGATTCAAAATGAGTGAACCTAAGGTCGAAAGACAAGTAGGTACTACAAAGGCGAGATAGAGTGATAACCTAGTGCATCTTACTTATACGTAACCAACCCTCGACCGTAGATCACTATTTTTGAGAGCCTAAAACAGAGTCATTTTTTAAAAGGAGCTTAAATCTTTCCAAAAGTTGCCAAACAACCTATTTTTTCTAAAAACCCTCTCTTGAGGAAGTTTTTCAAAAATCCTAAGTTTAATTTTCGAATTGCACTTAGTTTTAGTGACCTAACTCACCTTAATCAAGTTAGGTAGCAACCCCAAATCTTTTTCCAAAAGCCCTTATTCAAATTAATTTCTAATTCAAACCTAGTCGCACTCCTCCTTCTAAGAGGATAAGTTCTAACGACAGAGTACCAAGCATTTTTCTCACCATTCTCGATATAAAAAACTCGGGGCGCAATAGCTGGTGACTCTGTTGGGGACGCTTAGAGGGTTAGACTAATATCATGTCCTTCTACCCTTCACTCACCTAGAGTCTTCGATTAACTTGTCCAATTCTATCCACTTCAATTTTTCAAAATCAAAATTTTCAAAATTGTTTTCAAACAATGCCATCATTTGCATCCAATTCATATTCAATCATTCCATCTTGCATTAAGTTTGTCATCAAGGTACTGACTTTTTGCATTTTTTTTTTGTAGGTAGACCATATTCACGTTTGTTTTTATTGTTTATATAAATTACCATGAATGACAGGATGGAATGAACATGATGGATGGGAGTTGTTGAGCTCTTTCCTCTACTTTTCAAAAAAAACATCACACACACACTGCACTTGCACTCGCATTTGCATATTTGCATTAGTTTCTTAGCCTACAGCCTTATGATGGTCCCTCTTTTGAAATCACCAACCGATAATGGCACCACCTCGGGGAGTGGGCCTAGATTTGAAGATCTGGGAATCGAGCCTTCTTAGGAAATATTAGTAAACCATCAACCTCATGCTCATAGAGAAACATATGTATAGCTGAACCTCTGCAAGATTTAAGACACTCATGTCCATTTCAAAACCATGGAGGAAAAAGCAACTGCTTTATTTTTCTTTATTCTTGTCCATTCCTACCATTATAATGCATGTGTAATGCTTATGCATTCATATTTACTTTACTATTACATTCTCTTTGTTTATACGAATGAATATATTCTCCTAATCAATAGGTACAGTATTGCATATAGGGGCAACCACCTATCTCCAAAAGTGAGCCAACACATTATGCTTAGTCTTGCCCTCAAAGAGCAGGGGCACCCCTAAGACATACATTACATAAAAGCTTTCAAATCAATACAGTAACTTATTTTTTGTTTCTTGTCTTCTATTCTCCCCCCTCATCTCCAAGTATCAAGAAATCCGAAGGTAGAAGTAAGACAAGAAGAGGGTCTTCTAAACCATTCATTTATTGTTATCATGTTGTTTACGTATTCACAACTATTAAGCTCATGCATTGATTTTCATTCCAAGATAAGAGTTCCAAGAAACTCAAGTCATTGCATTCTTATATATCCAACCAACCATAGAGAGATATGAATGATCCAATCTCTTACTAATCAAACCCACTTAAACTCCAAAGGTTTCCCGTAACCCTAAGGATTCATGACATGCATAGAACTATATCTCAAGAGGGGTCCAAATCTCTTTCCGTCCATGAAGGAGGGATTACCCTAATAGAGAATCATCAACCGACCCATGCCAAAGTGGTATTGTATTATATAATAGGGACAAAAACCCACCTCCAAAATGGAATCAACATCATGCCTAAATTCCCTCAAAAAAGGACCTCATAGGGCATGCATCACATAAAATTTCCAACTCCACATGCTAACTGCACTATGTTTTTTTCTTTCTTTTTCCAGGTTAAAAAACACAACTAAACTCATGGAATCCCTCCTGTATCCCACCCCGTTTACAACTTATGTAAGGACGAACCAATTGTTGGAGGAGGCATGATCTACATAGAAGAATAAGAAGGAGTGGACCATCCATCCACAAGATGCTCTCTCTCTCAGCCATCACCTTGGCACCATGTTGCCACTCTACCCATTTCTCAAGCTTAGCCACCCTTGTGCAATTAGATGAAATATACGGCAATTAGAGTATAAAGAACGCCGTCATGATCCCAAAACCCTATTAAGGGTTCTTGTCAAAAGACCCACAAGAAAAGAGATGTTTTCACAAAATTCGTCAATCTTCTTTCTATCTTTCTATTTCTTGCATGTCTTCTTTAAATAAACATTACATGTCATGCAATCATGATTTGAAATGAAAAAGTGGGTGTTTTCAGTTTATCCCATTTGTCTCATACGCTTGTGGATGATTATGGCTTTTAGGGATTCTTCCTTATTTTGTCATGACTTAACTTGAAGGATGAGATAGCATGAGCAATCCATTCAATAGAAGTTAAAACCTTAGAGAGAAAAAAGAGAGTGAGAGAGAGGAGGAAGACAGACTCAACAAAGAAGTGCAGAGCTTATTAAAGAGGCGACACTTGAGTGATATCCTAGCTAATCGATGAGTAGATGAGTCTTCAAAATGGTGAGAAGTTATTGTTTTATTCATCCCAAAAGAAATAAACACTACCCTTTGCTAAGCCCACTAGAGCCGTAAGTAATTTCTATTTAGATATCTCCATACTAAGAACCATCCCCCATACTGGGGTAAGCACAAAGTAGTTGAGTTGACAGAAGATATAGGGGTTTATTGATAGAAATGCACCATCTTCAAGAACATTGTCTAAATTTTGCACAAAGGCTTTACAGACTAAGCAATTCAATTTGAAAGGATGAAAGGCCCTCAATTCTGCTATCATACAAAACAAAAAACTCCCTTTGCAAAGACCACTTGAGTCAGTTACATTTCTCTAGAAACCGACCTAATGATCATTGCCCATACTAGGTTAAGGCAAAAGCCATGAGTAAGAACTAATAGGCGACAATGAAAATAGTAATTTCCAAGAAGATATAGTGTTGACAGCTTCTCTCAAAGTTGAAAAAAAAAAAGAAAGAAAGAAAGAAAGAAAGAAGGGGAATCTGCTAGTGGTGATCCTCAAAAGAAGATAGAAATAAAAAAAATCAACATCTACAAGAGTCGACATAGAAATAATTTCATTATAAAAAATTCTAATCAAAATGAAGAGAACGGTCTAGAAGAATAGAAAAAATGGGGAAAAGAAAAAGAAAGAAATAGAAGTTAAAGTGCCAAAGGTGATTATAGGTCTTTCGGAACATCACAAGTGATAATGTTTGAGCCTTTATATCCTTTCGTTCATGAACCCCTGAACCTAACCTACGCTACGGTCCAAATCAAAGTCGTCTCTGATCAAAGAAAATAGTTTAGTCCAAATTTTCCTTAACAATACCAAGACAAGTAGTTGAAAAAAAAAAAAAAAAAAAAAAACAAAACAAAACAACAACAAAAAGAGAGAGAGAGAGAGAGAGAGAGAGAGAGAGAGAGAGAGAGAGAGAGAGAGAAAGAGAGACGGGAAGGATTGCAGGGGCAATCTCATGCCTCGAGGTGTGCTCAGATGATTTCGGCTTAAACAATCCACTAAAAGAAAATTTTTGAGCCTAAATATTTCCTTATTTCTCATAACCCCTAAACCCAGCCTGCATTACTGTCCTACAACAACTCTTCTAGGATTGAGAGCCAAGCTGTTTATTGCTTTGCAAAGGGCATGCAAGTTGTTGCTCAAGCCATGGTGGAATTTGAAGATCTAAAGAGAAAAAACAAAGTGAGGACAGAAAATTCCCAAACAATAACCTCTTGAAAAGTAGGGATAAGATACCAGCAAGCAAACCAAAAGGTTAAGATCCCCTAAGAATGGTGCAAATGTAATCACACCCCGATAAGAATAGAACTTAATTGAAAGGGTAGAATCCCTAGAGTATGGGCCATGGGGCAATCCTTGGGCATTCTTAAAAAATAACCCATATACATGTAGCAATTGTGCATTGATGACATGCACCCAATTCTATCCCTGTATAAACCAGTGTATTCATCAAAAAGTAAGACATGCTTTCAATTCAATTCAATTCTTATATAAACCTGTGTATTCATCAAAAAGTATGATATGCATTCAATTCCATTCCTGCATGTGCAATCATCAGAAAGTATAAACATGCATTCACCCCTTTACCTGTGCATTTTTAGAATTCACATAAATAAACTGTTTTTGCACAAAAACTCTCTCTTTCTCTCTCTCTCTCTCTCTCAAATAAGAAACAAGGAATGGGGCAAAGCACAAAAAAGAGCTAAAAAACCACCCTGTGATGAAGTAACCTCAAACATCTCCAGCACCAGCACACGCCTTAAAAAGCTTAGATTGCTATGGCCGATAAGAAACAAATAATGGGGCAACGGCCCACCGTCGACCTCCTAATCAACTTTTTTCAAATCATGAAACATGGGGTAATACCCCACCATACACTTCCGTTCCAAACTAGTTGATCCATTCAAAACGAACCAGTCAAATGTGACCTCACTCATCGCAGAAGTCAACACAAGAGAAGTATTACCCCACCAGAGACATGTTAACAGAAATTCTATCATATCTGTCAAAATCAAAACTCAATAGTCAAGCCAATACCCTGCATTCGAACCCCAAGACATCCCGATCAAAGATAGACCAATGTTCACTCTTTCAAATTCCAAGGCAGAGAGTCACAAGCACGAAGCGATCTCGCATGGCGCCTTGCACTCAGTTTTGCTGAGAAGCCTCCTAACCAGTAGCTCCACCATGAGCCTCCTTAAAAAAGCTACCCCAACCTTAACCTAAAAATCTATTTCGGCAAGGGCAGTCTTGTAAGCACCCCATTTCTGACCGCTCGGCAGTCTACACTCCGTCCAGACTTGTTTTCAAGTCATTGTGGGTATATTCCAATCGAAACCAATTCTCTAGGTCCAAATTCCATCTTTCCATCGCTTCGCGGGCCTGTCTGGCCCAAATAGAGGCAAAATGACCAAAATGCCCTTAGGGGCATTGTCCTTTCCTTCCCAATTCCAATCCCACTCTCGAGACAATTTATTCCTCGAGACGGTTCCAATCCAGGCACGTCTCTTCGGAGACGATAAGTCCCCTTTCCAATCCCTCTCTCGAGACAGTTTATTCATCGAGACGGTCCGAGTAGTGAAACTACTCACAAAACCATTAGAGTAGCGGAAATACTCACAAATAGGTCGATATAGGGAATTGGCAACAAACCCCTGCGTTACGACGACTGCCGTTAGAGTGGCGGAAACACTCAAAACCCAGGTCAACACCAGTGTCTGTTAACTCACTTTGGTGAAAAATGACCAAACTGTCCTTTGAACCTTTTCCGAGACTTTCCGGTCAAGATGACCATTTTGCCCCTAGGCGTCCGAATGCCCCAGGAACCACACCGGCTCTGGGTATCAAACCGGTAATTTTCCGAGAATACTTTTTATAGTATTCTCAACCTTCCTTTATCTTTTCGGATCATTTCGAGTCAGTTCCGGCCGACCCGGTACAAAATGACCATTTTGCCCCAAGTGGGCCGGTCTCCTTTTCCGACCACACCGGCTCTAGGTATCAAACCGGTAACCTCCTGAGACTACTTTTTATAGAGTTCTCAACCTCCCCTTACCTTTCCGGATCATTCCGAGTCAGTTCCGGCCAACCTGGTGTGAAATGACCGTTTTGCCCCTGGTGGGCCGGTCTCCTTTTCCGACCACGCCGGCTTTGGAAATCAAACCAGCAACATCTGGGAACATTCTAAATAATGTTTCCAGATCCCAAGTCTTCTTCCGGGACAGTCCGGGTTTGCCCCGACAGCTTCCTAGTTCGATTGACCGTTTTGCCCCTAAAGGCCCGGTCAACCTTTCCGACACATTTTGTCCTCACTTTTTAAGTCAAATATCTCCAAGACACTATTTTAAGTGTTCCTGCTCCTTTCCAGCCTTCTGGGTAATTCCCATCTCCTCCAAATCATTCCCGGACTTTTCGGAGTCACTCCTAGTGAAGCCAGGCCAAAGATTGCATGGTACTCACTAATACAGGCGCCCAAATCTAGTCAAAGATACGTTGCTTGCCGACCTTAATAGTTTCCTAATTGGACTAGTGGCGCCAAGCCAATATTTGGCCTGGCGCCACTCCTAGTGGCGCCAGAAGGAATTTTGGCTTGGCGTCACTGCAACAGGCGCCAGTGTATTCCTCCCTCTATAAATACAGAGTCTCATTCAACGTAAAGAGGGTCTGCAAACTTAACCTAAAAATCATATATTTTGATATACAAAGCTTGAGCACCTCCAAAACCCTAGTTTCCTTAGGTTCTCCAAACCCTAGCCACCCTACACAAACCTTAGCCTCCTATACACTTATACACTCCCCCATACACTCATACACTAGCCTTGAACCATCCTTTGAAGACTTGAAGAGCTGCAATCCAAAGCTTGAATACAACTCTTGAAGACTGAAGGTGAAGATCAAGACAAAGACCGAAGATTGAAGACAAGCAAGGCGCGCAAAATAAAGAAGACATACGGTAGGCTTTCTATTTAAATTTTTGCACTTCCCCCGTCTCTCTTCTCTCTCCTAACCCACTTGGGTTTTCTCTATTTTAATCACCCTTCTCTTTCTCTCCCTTTCTTTGCATTCTTGAAACAAGGGGATTCCCGGTCCATGTGTAGGATTGGGTTATTGGAGAGTCACCGTGTCGGGGGCTTTCTTCTAGCCTAACCAGAGACCACGTGAGTCTGGCCCCATTGGTTATGTGGTGAAGCCTTAACCTTGTATGTTCACGACCCCAAATTGCATTGTGCATATCATAATCTTGCATCTTCCAAAAACCATTTTCAAAGTTGTTTTTCAAAACATTTTCAAACTTGTTTTCAAAATTGCATCAAAATCTCTTTTTCAAAAACTTGTTTTCAAAATCACAATTCTAGGGTGATTCTAGCCTTTCCATGGCTAGGGTTGCTTTAGGAAAGTGTTACATTAAAAGTGACCTTTTTGGTCTATATTTTCAAATCTTATTGTTTTCAAAACCACCTTCCTAAAAGTGGTTCTAGCCTTCTTATGGCTAGAATCGCTTTAGGAAAGTGAGACGTTTTCATACCTTCTAAAAACTCTCTTTTAAAAAATCTCCTTCTAAAAATCTCTTTTTCAACGTACTTTCCCAAAACTCTCCTCCTCAAAATTGTTTTCAAAAACTCCCTTCCAAAATCTATTTTTCAAAACTCTATTTTTTAACTCCTCTCCAAAATCTTTTCCTCAAAATCCACTTTCTAAAAACGTTCCCCAAAAATCTTTCCAAAAACTCTCTCCAACAATCTTCAACCAAAAATCTTCCTAAAAGAACTCTCTCCAAAAATCTTTTCAAAAACTCTCTTTCCAAAAATCTTCCTTCTAGAAACTCCCCTCTAGGATTTTTCCTCCCAAAATCTATGTTTCCAAAAACATACTTTCCAAAAACTCCCTCTTTCCAAAAACTCTCTTTCCAAATTCACTTTCCAAAAACTCCTTTCTAGGATTTCCTTTCTAGAAAGCTTTCATTTCCAAAAACGCACTTTCTAAAAACTCTTTCCTTAGAGCCCAAGTCAAGCCCTAGAACCCACAATTAGGAAACCCTAATTTTCTTCCCAAAAACATGGTTTTCAAACTTTGCCCCAAATCTAGGTTTCTAAAACCTCTTGTTTTCACATCCAAACTATACACGTTTCCAAAACCTATTTTCTACATCATAACTATAATTTTTCAAAACTAGGGTTTCTAGAATCTCCTTTTCCAAATCCTTGCCAAATCCTACCTTCCCTTTAGGAAACCGAATCAAATCTCCCCATTTAGGAAACTAGATCCCGTCCTCCGTTTTTGGAAACAAAATCAAATCTTTTCTTTTAGAAACCAAATCCAATCCCTTCCAAATCCAAATCTTTCCTAATTTAAATCCTTCCTAACCCTCCACTTTCCTAAATCGTAAGTTTCCAAAACTTGAACATAAAAATCTTTCCTAATTCAACCCTTTCCTAATTCTACCCTCCTTTCAAATCATAACTTTTCAAACCTAAGTTTTCAAACTCTTCCTAAACTCAAACCTTTCCCAATCTCAAGGTTTCCTAAAACCCTAAAACTTTCTAAATCTTAATCTTTCTAACCCTCAATCTTTCCAAATTCTAAACTTTCCAAAACTTCAACATCTTTCCAAATCTAAGACTTTTCTAAACTCAAAACTTTCTTAATTCAAATATTTCCTAAACTGAAAACTTTCCTTTTTCAAATTTTTCCCAAAACGAAACTTTCTTATTTTCAAAACTTCCTTGTTTTCAAAACTTTCCAAATTCAAAACTTCCCTTTTTTCAAACATTCCAAAATTCAAAACTTTCTTAATTTGAAACTTTCCAAATTCTAAACCTTTCTCAAACTAAACTTTTCTTAATTCAAAACATTTCTAAATTCAATACTTTCCCATTTCAAAACTTTCCTAAAGTTAAAAACTTTCTTAAACCTAAAACTTTCCTAATTCAAAACTTTCTAACAATGACACTTTCCTAATTCAAAACATTCCTAATCCAAATCTTTCCTAAATTCCAAGTTTCCAAATCTTCCAAGATCTTCCAAGTCCAACATTCGAGTCAAATCTTTCTTAATCTCAAGTCTTTCCTAGGTTTCCTACCTTGCCTAAGTCTAGATTTCCTAAACCTCCATCTTTTCAAAACCAAGTCTTTCCAAATCAATCTTTTCAAATCAAAGTCCAATCTTTCCCAAAATTTCAATTTCCAATCTCCTTTTCTAATCTCAAGTGAAATCTAATTTTCAATTCAATCTCTTTCTTCCAATCCAATCTCTCTCTTCAAATCAATCTCTTTTCAATCGGACTCCGGTCCGAACTACGACTGACCTGATTCTCCCAAAGGGATACGTAGGCAACCTTCATAGGTGCGGTCACAACACTTTTCAAACTTTCAATTCCACCCTCATGGGTGTGGTCTCCATATTTTCAAATCTCAAATTCCAATCTATTTTCAAAATTCCAATTTCAAAATTTCTACTTTCAATTTTCAAACTTTCCAATTTCAATTCCATTTCTTCAAATCTATTTTCAAATCAAATCAATTTTAAATCAATCTCTTCCCAAATCTATTTTTCAATTCTTACACTTGCATACCATGCGTCATGTTAGTTTTCAAACATTATTTTCAAAGTGGATAGGATTGGACATGGGTTAATTAAAGACTCTCATAGGTGAATCTAGGGTAGATTGACATGTAGGTACTGAAAGGGTGGAGTAGGGTGATAGCTTAGTGCGTCTTCCCTACACGTAACCAACCTCCGAACCTAGAATCACTGATTTCAAAGACCAAAAAGGAGTTATTTTTCTAAAAAAGAGCTAAATGTTTTCCAAAGGTTGCCAAACAACCTGTTTTTCTTAAAAACCCTCTTTTGAGGAGATATTTTCAAATCGTTTTCCAAAACCCTAAGTGTAGTCTTCGGATTATTCTTAGTTTTTAGGTGACCTAACTCACCTTAATCAAGTTAGGTGGCGACTCCGAATCTTTTTCAAAGGCCCTTTATTCAAACCAGTTTTTCAATTCAAACCTAGTCGCACTCATTCTTTTAGGAGGGTGAGTTCTAACGAGAGAGTACAGTGTTTTTCCCACTTGTGTGTGTATTCCTTGAGTGCGAAAAATCTGGGCGCAACAACTGGCGACTCCACTGGGGACACTTAGAGGGTTAGGCCATAGTCATGTCTCTTTACCCTTCATCCATGTAGAGTCTTCAATTAACTTGGTTCAATCCTATTCACTTTAAATTTTCAATACTAAATTTCCAAAATTGTTTTAAAAAAAAACATGGATTTATTCATATTATCTTGTATTATGTTTATCATCCACATACTGACACTTGCATCTTTGTTTTGTAGGTGCGCTTTATGTTTAAATTTTATTAACTGCTTTGCATGAATGTGATGTACAGGATGAATTGGAGTTGTTGGGCTCTTTCCTCCACTTTTAAAAATCACACACACACTGTATGTGCACTTGCATTCTGCATACTTGCAGACCCTGATATGTCCTTTCTAGTTAAAAAGGGGGAACGGTATATTGGTTGTGGGCAAGATGCTGTGTCAGTTTCTTCGCCTACGGTCTCTTGATGGTTCCCCCGCTCGGATCACCAACTGATCATGGCACCACCTCGGGGAGTGGGCCTAGGTTTGAAGATCCGGGGACCGAGCCTTTTTAGGACGCCTTAGTCAACCCTCAACCTCATACTCATATAGACACCATGCATAGCCGAACCTCTGCCAGATTTAAGACATGAGCACCGTTTTCAAAATCACGGAGGAAAGGGCGGCTGCTTTTACTTTCATTTATACCTGCTGTTATAATGCTTGTATTTATACTGTTATCATGCCTGTCTAACTGTTCATGCATGCATGATTATTTCAATTGTACCTTCTCTCTTTATACTTTTTGCATATTCATGTTCATGTATTCAATATCCCCTGTCAAGACAAGAGTTTCAAGTAACTCAAGTCACTGCATTCTCATGCATATGATCAAACCATTGAGAGCGACACCGACGTTACTCTCTCTTGCATTAAACCTACCCAAACCCTAAGGGTTCCCACGTAACCCTAAGGACTCATTGCATGCATCTCAATTCATTCCATAAGAGGGGCCCTAATCCCTCTATGCTCACGGAGATAGGGTTGCATAGAAGACAAGGGGCAATTAATCAACAAGGTCTCTCAGCGACCTCCTCGACATCAAATCCAAGGAAGGCGAATCCGAAGACTCAAGGGTAGTTTAGGGTTTCCCTTTGTAAAAGTAGATAGGTGGAAGTCCAAAGGAAAATGTTCCCCCTCTCCCTATTAAAATGTATTTAAATTCTTTTGTATCTCAAACCCAAAATTTAATGTACCTCTTTATTTTTATGAATGAATGCATGGATGATTGAAGGTTTCCACCTGACAGTAAAGTGTTTGCATACAGGGGCAAACCCCCTATCTCCAAAAGTGAGCCAATACATCATTACTAGTTTTCCTCTTAAAAAAGGGACACCCTAGGACATGCATTGCATAAAGTTTTCTAAAAATCAAAAACTAACTTGTGACTTGTGCTTTTGTCTTTTTCTTTCTTCCTTTTTATTTCTATTTACAGAAGTCGCCTTGCACTAAGTCAACATTGCTCCCAAGAAAGTGCAACATCCACCTAGGGATCCTATTATCACTCGGCACAAAGCATCACTGATGGCTGCTAACCCTAAAGAATCCTCTCAAGTCTCTCAAGAGGAAGTTAATGAAATGAGGGCTAAGATGGATGAGATGCTCAAACTCATTCAAACTCTGGCCATGAAGGATGCTACTGCAGTCTTGTCATCATCTATTACTTCATCCAAGAACCTTGAACCTGCTAATCCAAGAATCATGCTTCAGTCTGACAATGTTGGGAGGACTAAGGAAGACGCCAAAAGGGGCAATGTTGAAGAAGAAGAAACCATATTGCTTTCACCTATAAAGAAGGCCTCTCTAGATCCTCTTAGTCTGAAAATCCAAGGATTGGAAGATTTGTTGTGAAGTCTCCATGGCCACAATGCTTACGGGTTCACTTCTTATGATGAGCTTTGTTTTTTCCCTGACCACCCGAGACCTGCTAAGTTTAAAATGCCTGACTTCCAGAAGTACGACGGTACCGGCAACCCCATTGCTCATCTACGTCTATATGCTGGAGCGCTTAGTGGATATGGCAACGACCCGAAGCTCCTTATGCAGTTATTCCAACACAGCCTCACTGGGTCAGCTTTGCATTGGTTCGCTCGTTTGGACTTAAGGAAGATCACAACCTGGATGGAGCTAGTCAATGCGTTTAAAGCCCAATACTGTCACAACATCGACCTCACTTCTGATCGATGGTCATTGATGACGATGAGCAAAGGTGAGAAGGAGAGCTTTAAAGCATATGCCCTAAGATGGAGGGAGGCCGCCGCACAAGTTAATCCCCCGTTGGAGGAGAAGGAGTATATACAACTGTTCGTACATACTTTCCAAGGTATATTCTATGAGAAGCTCTGCACAAGCGTGGGAAAAAGCTTCTCCGAACTCATCATGCAGGGGAAAATGATAGAAAACGGCCTCAAGACAGGAAGAATCACAGATCCCTATGCCAAGACTAGAGAAAATACTACCAACATAGCCAAGAAGGTGGCTACTACAAGGGGCACGATTAGGAAGGAAAGCGAAGTGTCTGCTATTCTGCCTAGCCAACCACCTCAATACCGACCTCCGCTCCAATCACCCCATGTCCTGCCCTTACCCACCTTGACCATGCCTGCTCCAACCCCGAACTATGGTCCCGCTGGGGCATGACCCAACTTCAATAGACCTGCTCGACGTATTCGTACCTTCGACGCCTTAGCCTGCACCTAAACTGAGGCGTACCATAGCCTTTTGAAAAACAACATCTTAAAGCCTATACCTACTGTCGCGCCCAGATTTTTCGCACTCGAGGAATACTCACCCAAACGGGAAAAATGTTGTACTCTCTCGTTAGAACTCACCCTCCTAGAAGAATGAGTGTGACTAGGTTTGAATTGAAAAATTAATTTGAAATAAAGGGCTTTTGAAAAAGATTCGGAGTCGCCACGTAACTTGATTAAGGTGAGTTAGGTCACCTAAAAACTAAGAATAAACTGAAGACTACACTTCGGGTTTTCGAAAAACGATTTGAAAATACCTCCTCGAGAGAGGGTTTCTAAGAAAACAGGTTGTTTGGCAACCTTTGGAAAACATTTAGCCCTTTTTGAAAAATAACTCCTTTTGGTCTGTGAAAACAGTGATCCTAGGTTCGAAGGTTGGTTACGTGTAGGGAAGACGCACTAAGTTATCACCCTACCCCGCCCTTTCGGTACCTACATGTCAATCTACCCTAAATTTACCTATGAGAGTTTTCAACTAACTATTGGTAAATCCTATCCACTTTGAAAAACAATGCTTGAAACTAACATGATGCATGGTATGCAAGTGTAAGGAATGAGAATTGAAAAAAATAGATTTGAAAAGAGATTGATTTAAAATTGATTTGATATGAAAAATAGATTTGAAAGATGGAATTGAAATTAGAAAGTTTGAAAATTGAAAGTAGAAATTTGAAAATAGAAATTTTGAAATTGAAATTTTGAAAATAAATTAGAATTTGAGATTTGGAAAGATTTTGGAAACCGCACCCATGAGGGTGGAATTGAAAGTTTGAAAAGTATTGTGACCGCACCTATGAAGGTTGCTTACGTATCCCTTTGGGGAATCAGGTCAGTCGTAGTTCGGACAAGAGTCCAATTAAAAAGAGATTGATTTGAAGAGAGAGATTGGATTGGAAGAAAGAGATTGAATTGAAAATTAGATTTGCTTTGAAATTAGAAGAAGAGATTGGAAATTGAAATTGAGAAGATTGGACTTACTTTGGAAAAATTGATTTTGGAAAGACTTGGTTTTAGGAAACCTAGACTTAGGAAAGAGAAGAGACTTAGAAAACATTTGACTTGACTTGGAAGGCTTAGGAAATTAGGGAAGATTGGATTTTGGAAATGTTTGAATTAGGAAAGGTTCGATTTAGGAAGGTTTCAGAATTAGGAAAGTTTCAACTTAGGAAATCTTTGAATTTGGAATGTTTCAACTTTAGGAAAGTTTTGAATTAAGAAACTTTCGAATTAAGAAAGTTTCGAATTAGGAAAGTTTTTGAAATAGGGAAGTTTTGAAAATAGGAAAATTTTGAGCTTCGAAAGTTTTCGAAAAAGGAAAGGTTTTAAGATTAGGAAAGTTCCCAAATTAGGAAAGTTTTGAAAATCAGAAAATTTTCAATTTAGACATGTTTTGAATTTGGAAAAGTTTAGTTTAAGAAAGGCTTAGAATTTGGAAAGTTTCAAGTTAAGAAAGTTTTAAATTTTGTAATGTTTTGAAAAAGGGAAGTTTTGAATTTGGAAAGCTTTGAAAACAAGAAAGTTTTGAAAATAAGAAAATTTCGTTTTAGGAAAGGTTTGAAAAAGGAAAGTTTTCAGTTTAGGAAATGTTTGAATTAAGAAAGTTTTGAGTTTAGAAAAGCCTTAGATTTATAAAGATTTTGAAGTTTTGGAAAGTTTAGAATTTAGAAGGTTTGGAAGTTTAGAAAGATTTAACTTGAGAAAGCTTCAAATTTAGAAAGTTTTGATTGTAGAAAAATTTGAAATTTAGAAAGTTTAAGATTTAGAAAGTTTTAGAGTTTGAATTTTAGAAAATCTTGAAATTAGGAAAGGTTTGAGTTTATGAAAAGTTTGAAAACTTAGGTTTGAAAAGTTAAGCTTTGAAAAGAAGGTAGGATTAGGAAAGGGTTGAATTAGGAAAGATTTTTATGTTCAAGTTTTTGGAAACTTAAGGTTTAGAAAAGTGGAAGTTTAGGAATGATTTGAATTAGGAAAGATTTGGATTTGAAAAGTGGAAGTCTAGAATGATTTGAATTAGGAATGATTTGAAAAGTGGAAGTCTAGAAGAAAGCCCCCGACACGGTGACTCTCCAATAGCCCAATCCTACACATGGACCGGGAATCCCCTTGTTTCAAGCATGCAAAGAAAGGGGGGAAAGAGATGGGGATTAAAATAGAGAAAACCAAGTGGGTTAGGAGAGAGAAGAGAGAGGGGGGAAGTGTGGAAATTTAAATAGAAAACCTACCGTATGTCTTCTTTATTTTGCGCGCCTTGCTTGTCTTCAATCTTCGGTCTTCGTCTTGATCTTCTTCTTCAACCTTCAAGGATTGTCTTCAAGCTTTAGATGGCAGCTCTTCAAGTCTTCAAAGGACGGTTGAAGGCTAGTGTATGAGTGTATGGGGGAGTGTATAAGTGTATAGGGGGCTAGGGTTTGTGTAGAGTGGCTAGGGTTTGGAAAACCTAGGGGGGCTAGGGTTTAGGAGGTGCTCGAGCTCTATATATCGAAATATAGGATTTTTAGGTTAAGTTTGCAGACCCCTTTCACGTTGAACGAGGCTCTGTATTTATAGAAGTTGGACAAACCTGGTGCCTGTCGCAGTGGTGCCAGGGCAAAATGGCTCTTAGCGCCATTAGGAGTGGCGCCAGGC
This sequence comes from Euryodendron excelsum, assembly GCA_033060915.1. Taxonomy (NCBI): domain Eukaryota; kingdom Viridiplantae; phylum Streptophyta; class Magnoliopsida; order Ericales; family Pentaphylacaceae; genus Euryodendron; species Euryodendron excelsum. Next base: position 31,419,815 of record CM065377.1, read on the forward strand.
CAATTCTTGGCTTAGCGCCACTACTAGTGGCGCCAGCTAGTTAGGAAACTTTATAAGTCGGCAAGCAACGTATCTTTGACTAGATTTGGGCGCCTGTACTAGTGACTACCATGTAATTTTTAGCCTGGCTTCACTAGGAGTGACTCCGAAAAGTCCGGGAATGATTTGAAGGAGCCGGGAATGACCCGGAAGGTCAGAAAGGAGCAAGAACATTTAAAATAGTTTCCTGGAGGTATTTGACTTAAAAAGTGAGGATAAGATGTGCCGGAAAGGTTGACCGGGTGCTTGGGGGCAAAACGGTCAATCGGACTAGGAAGCTGCCGGGGCGAACTCGAATTGTCCCGGAAGAAGACTTGGGATCTGAAAACATTATTCAAAATGCTCCCGGAGGTTGCCGGTTTGATTCCCAGAGCCGGCGCGGTCGGAAAAGGAGACCGGCTTACTAGGGGCAAAACGGTCATTTTGTACCGGGTTTGCCGGAACTGACTCGGAATGGTCCAGAAAGGTAAAGGAAGGTTGAGAACACTATAAAAAGTATTCTCGGGACATTATCGGTTTGATACCCAGAGCCGGTGTGGTCGAAGAAGGAGACCGGCCCTCTAAGGGCAAAACGGTCATTTCGTACCGGGTTGGCCGGAACTGACTCGGAATGATCCGGAAAGGTAAAGGAAGGTTGAGAATACTATAAAAAGTATTCTCGGGACATTACCGGTTTGATACCCAGAGCCGGTGTGGTTCCCGAGGCATTCAGATGCCTAGGGGAAAAATGGTCATCTTGACCGGAAAGTCTCAAAAAAGGTCCAAAGGGCAATTTGGTCATTTTTCACCGAAGTGGGCTAACAGACACTGGTGTTGACCTGAGTTTTGAGTGTTTCCGCCACTCTAACGGCGGTCATCGTGACACAGGGGTTTGTTGCCAATTCCCTATATCGACCTATTTGTGAGTATTTCCGCTACTCTAATGGTTTTGTGAGTAGTTTCGCTACTCGGACCGTCTCGAGGAATAAACTGTCTCGAGAGAGGGATTGGAAAGGGATCTTACCATCTCCAAAGAGACGTGCCTGGATTGGAACCGTCTCGAGGATAAACTGTGTCGAGAGTGGGATTGGAAAGGGGTCTTACCGTCTCCGAAGAGACGTGCCTGGATTGGAACCGTCTCAAGGAATAAACTGTCTCGAGAGAGGGATTGGAAAGGGGTCTTACCGTCTCCGAGGAGACGTGCCTGGATTGGAACCGTCTTGAGGAATAAATTGTCTCGAGAGAGGGATTGGAAAGGGTCTTACCGTCTCCGACGAGACGTGCCTGAATTGGAACCGTCTCGAGAAATAAACTGTCTCGAGAGTGGGATTGGAAAAGGGTCTTACCGTCTCCGAAGAGACGTGCTTGGATTGGAACCGTCTCGAGGAATAACCTGTCTCGAGAGTGGGATTGGAAAGGGGACTTATCGTCTCCGAAGAGACGTGCCTGGAGTAGAACCGTCTCGAGGAATAAACTGTCTCGAGAGAGGGATTGGAAAGGGGTCTTACCGTCTCTGAGGAGACGTGCCTGGATTGGAACTGTCTCGAGGAATAAACTATCTCGAGAGTGGGATTGAAAAGATTTTGGAAAGGACAATGCCCCTAAGGGCATTTTGGTCATTTTGCCTCTATTTGGGCCCGACAGGCCCGCGAAGCGATGGAGAGAAGGAATTTGGACCTAGAGAATTGGTTTCGATTGGAATATACCCACAATGACTTGAAAACAAGTCTGGACGGAGTGTAGACTGCCGAGCGGCCAAAAATGGGGTGCTTACACCTGCTCGCCCATTGCCAAGCCCTCTGCCCCCGACCTTTAATGCCACTCTTACATGTGAATATCATTCAGGTGGCCAGGGGCATGACACCGAAAGCTGTTTTGCTCTCAAGCACAAGATCCAAGACCTAATCGACAATAAGACTATTGATCTGCAGCCAGTAAAACCTGCTCCCACTCCCAATGTGACTGCTAACCCTCTACCAGATCACACCGTCAATATGATACTAGTAGAGATGGAAGGCGAGGGAGAAATCGACGAGCTCAAGACCGAAGGTTATGAGAGCAACTGGGAGGCCGATGAAGAAAATGACTAGAAGGAAGATCTCCCACTATGCCCAATTTATCTCTATGACCCTGATGAAGTGCCTGATGCTTCTAACTGGCCCATTGAAGAGCCAATGTTACCGAGGGAAGAGCACATCGAAAGCATAATCGCCGATGGGTGGGGTGATGAATTTCTACACTCGAAGTATGATGCAGCTGAAAGTTACTTGCTGGAAAACCCTTGGCCCGTAACTGAGTACAACTATGAAGATATAGGTTGGGGACTAGAGGAGTCAAGAGAACGAGCAGAGCCATTCGAACTGGATGGGAATGAGCTGGTCACCCTGTTTACAAAAGAACTCGCTGCATAGAACAAGAAGGAGGCTGATAACCGCATCAACAGTGTCAACGTCTATGAAGCTCTGGGAGAAGCCTTTGCTTGTCTCCCCTTAGCTAAGGATCCGGGTCGCGAATGGAGCATCAAAAATGTGGCAATTGTCTCAAAGCCGTACTAAAAATGGGTTCCTTGCACAAGCGTACAAGAGAAGGGTGGTTTCACCCACTTTCTTTCTATCCCTTTTACTTCTTGTTTTTAAATTAATGCTTACATTTTCTTATTGCTGAAGAACCTTATGCTTTTCGTAAAAATAATAATAATAATCAAATGACAGTCTTTTATTCCATTGTTGTTGTCTTGTCTCATGAGAATAGTGACTACTTTCTACGCAAGGGGCATGGTTTATCTTATGGAATGATCCAACTTGAAGGGATGATAGCATGAGTTAACCACTCGCCAAGTGATCAGTCGTCCACAGAGAGAGAGAATAAGGATGAGTGAGGATACTACCCAAAGGCAGCACTTGCAAGACTCTGAGGCTAAGCGATGTGTGGCCAGTTTATCAAAATGAAAAGAAGCCATCTTTCATTCCCCCACATATAAAGAATAAATAACTGAATAAATGACTAAATGCGCTCATCTTCCCTTTGCTTAACCCTTAGTGCCTCGCGGAAAGCGAAAATTTTCTTTGTTAACCCTGATCCAAGACTGTCCTCCCCATACTGGGGCAGACAATAGTTGAGAACTCTAGGAGCGGTGTCCACCTCTATTATGCTAGGATAGTGTTGAAAGCTCTATAAATCAAGCAATCTGATTCAAAGTGAAGAGAGACCCTCATTTCATTTCCCATACAGTCAAAAGAAACCCCTTACCAAACCTGTTGAGCCACTTATCATTTCTTAACAAAACCCCAACCTAAGGATCACTACCCATACTTGGTATATTGAACTACCAAGGAAAAGGTTTAAGGGGAAAGGGTTAAAGAGTTGTTTCGCTTCATAAAAGAAAAGAAGAGAAATTATTCATAGAAAGAACGAGCAAAGGAAAGGAGTTGCCAAGGGGCAAGAGGCAAAAAAAAAAAAAAATCCTTTAATGAAAGGCCTGAGGAAAATTATGATTGAGTTATCTTCAAAAGCATATAAGAAGATCAAATAAGAAGAAAGTTATGTCTATCTCAAAAAGGTATATAGAAAGGGTGAAAAAACAAGGTTATTTTCACCCTGAGAAATATATGGTCAAAAGCAAGAAGGAAATTTAAAGGTGATCCTAGGTTACAAGGAAACCCAGTAGAAACAATAGGTTTGAGCCTTTACCTTTTCTTGCAAAACCTCGAAACCATGGCCTACATTACAACCCTATTAAAGTCCCCTCTGATTAAAAATAGATTGCTTGATCTAAATTAGTTAGATACGCTACCAAAGCTATAAAAAAAATAAAAATAAAATAAAATAAAAGAGAGAAAAAAAAAGAAGATGCTAATCCTACTGAAAAACGGTTAAGGACAGTTTGGATCTAAACCTTGCTGAAAACAACATTGAATTTGAGCCTACATATCCCGTTATTTCTAAAACCCCATAACCTAGCCTACATTACGGTCCTAACAAAGTCTTCTCGGATTGAAATTACTGGCCACTTATCGCTCTGCCAAAGGTCAGGTAAGCTGTTGCTAAAACCCCGAGAGTCGAGAGTCTCAGCCCAATAACCCTATACACTAACCTTAAGATAGAAAGTGGGAGGCGGTCAAGAGGTTGAGAAAGGTTTGAAGTGCTATCATCCAATCAAGATGGGGTTAAGCCAAAGGAGAGGCTAAATCCCTGAAGAGGAGAGAGTTACCATTCCCAGGACTACAAGTCTAACAGAACCCTGTGTCATTCCATTAACATATTTTTAACCTGTACATATGTTTTAAAAATAAATAAAAAAATCAGCATAAGCTTTGCACACATGGGATATAACTCCCTAAAGTCACCAACATCAACTCATGGAATAAATATCTCACGTCATCATACATCACATGCATCTGATCATATGCCTAGCTATAAAGATCATGAATGTGTCTGTCTACCCGTGCATCTAAGTACCATAAACATCCATCCTTATACAAAACTATGTAAAATAAAACTGTCTAACATCAATACATCTTAGGAACAAGGGGCAAAAGAGGATTAGAATCTCTACAAGGGCATCTCTCACAGGTCGAAGTCAATATCATCTGGATCAAAATCCCCGAAACCCGGCATTGGAGGAGGGGGGTAACTACTCGAAGCACCACCATCCTGCAGAGAAGATAGAACCAAAATTAGCCGCAAGTCAAAATTTTCTACACGTTTTGCCTGACAAAATGAATTTCTTACACGTTTTGTTCAAGTTTCAAATGAAAATGGTTTCTAAACTTTTTCCCTTCAAAAGTTTATTTTCAAAATCAACCCCTAGGTTTTCTAAACTTTTTCCTTCAAAAAGTTTATTTTCAAAATTAATTCCTAAGGTTTCTTAACCTTCCCCTTTTCAAAATTATTTCAAATTCAAAATCCAAAGTCAGTTTCAAAATCAAATTTCAAAATGTTATTCAAAGTCAATTTTCAAAGATTTTTTAAACTTTTCCTTCAAATTTTTTTATCAATTACTAAGTTTTGCTCAAAATCCATTTCAAAGGTTTCTTAAACTTTTTTCTCAAAAGGTTTTATTCAAAATCCATTTCAAGGCTTTCGAAATTTCTCCTTCAAAGGTTCTTTAATCTTTTCTCTCAAAAATTTTATTCAAAACTCATCTTCTAGGTTTTTTTTCACTTTTTTCCTTCAAAAAGTTTGATCTCGGAAATACCTTCTAGGTTTTTCAAAGTTTAATCTCGAAAGCATTTCTTGGGTTTTTAGAGCTTTATCCTTCAAAAGTTCCGTTCTCAAAAATGTTCCAAAAGTTTTCAAATTTTCTTCCTTAAAAAGTTTCATTCTCAAAAACATTTCAGAAGTTTTCTTAGTTTTTTCCTCCAAAAGCTCCGTTTTCAAATTTTTCGGGTTTCAAGCTTTCACCTCAAAAACTCTTTTTTCAAAATAAAAAAAATTTGGGTTTCAAGCTTTCACCTAAAAAAGCCTCTTTTCAAAAAAAATTTGGGTTCTTCAAGCTTTCGCCTTAAAAAGCCTATTTTCAAAATTTTAGGTTTTCAAACTTTTTTCTCATAAGTTTTGGTCCAAGTTTCAAAGGTTTTCCAAACCCGTCTGATTCAAATCTAAAGCAATCCATTTCAAAAAGCGATTTCAAATAATTAACTTCAATTTCAAAACCCTGAATCTCCCCAAAGGAGTGTCGTTCCACTGGTCGAAATGTCAGTTCAAGGAATATCAATTTCAACAGCTTTTAAAAAATCAACTTCAATTTCAAAAACCCTGAATCTCCTTAAAGGTGTGTCATTTCATTGGTTGGAATGTCGATTCAGGAAGAATTAATCATCAAGTTTTCAAATTTTCAAATGCCAAACTCCAGTCTTCAAAACTTTCCAACTCCAGTCCGTCCAATTGCATCGCGGTCAATATGGGACCCTTACTCTATCATTTTCTGCCTTCAACAAGTAGAGACAGAAAAAGAGGGCAGCTGTAAGCACCCCATTTTTGCCCACTTGGCAATCTCCAGCCTGACCAGACTCATATTCAAACTGACACATGCACATTCAAGCTCAAACCAGCTTTTCAAACTCAATTCATTCAATCAACCGCTTCGCAGGCCAACTAGGCCCAATAGAAGTGACATGATTAAAATGCCCTTGGAGTATTATTCGATCCAATTCTAATTGGTACATCTTCTTAGAGACGGTAAGTACCTATTTCAACCTCAATTCCAATTCTAATTCAAGTCCAAGTCAATCAAACTCAAAGTTGATCATTCAGATAGTAAGTCCTCCAACACAGCACGTTTATCAAGAAAATTCCTCAAAACTGTAAGTCCCTTTAAACCTATCAACTAGGACGAAACCCAAGTCCCCAAGATGGGAGAGCGGTTCACTTCTAGCGCCTGCTAGCCCACCAATGTTGAATGTCCACTATCCAGCATATAGATCGAAAAAGTACCTAAGGCCTCGAGACGGTAAGATCATTTAGTAGCTTCCTGAGATCACGCAGTCTCTGGAAAGAATGCGCACCATCAAACTGATGAAAATACTCACAAACATCGCAACTGTTAGAGTGACAAAAATACTCGCAAATAGGTCGACATTGAGAAATGCCAACAAACTCCCTATGTCACGGGACCGAACACGCCTATTGGCCGTGGCACGTTCACCAAAGAATGAGATATTTTTGGAAACCAACTCATCACAAACCGTCAGAGTGACAAAAACACTAAAAACACAAGTTAACACCAGTGCTTGCTAGCCCACTCCAGTGAAAAATGGTCAAACTGTCCCATGGGGCCTACCGGTACGCTTTTTGAAAAAGTACCTAAGACCTCAAAGCGGTAAGTCTACCCTTCTAGAATTGTCCCAAAAATAATTCGACACATTCAAATGCCTTCCAGTCAGTTCCGAATCAATTTTAAGACCATCCAGTCAAAATGACCATTTTGCCCCTAGCCATCCAATTGCATTTGGGGACCCCACTAACACTAGGTATCAAATTGGTTATCTTCTAAGGATGCTTTTGATAGTATTCCCAATCTTCTAGTAACCTTTCGGATCATTTCGAGTCCATTCTGGTAAACCCAGTGCGAAATGATTGTTTTGCCCCTAGTGAGTTGTTTGCCCTTTTCAACTATTTCGGCTCTCGTTGTCAATCTAGTTACCTCCAAGACACTCTTTTAGGGATTTCTTTCCATCTCCGGCCTTTTGGATCATTCTCGGACTTTTTAAAGTCATTCTTAGTGAAGCCAGGCTAAAAATTGTATGATAGTCACTAGGACAAGTGCCTAAATATTCTGCCTTGCGTCCCAAGGGTCAAAAGATCAGTTTTTTGCCGCCTTCAAAAAGCAAGAAAGTTTGAGGGCGGCTTGAAATGGAACATCCACAATCGAGTGGATATTTTAATGCTTTCGACATACTTAGAAGTCGTTAAACAAGCCACGATTGCTAAAAAGTCCAATCAAGAAATAATGAAAAGCAAGAACCTGAAAAGACAAGGTGATGATAAAAGACAAGATCAACAAAGTCAAAGTTTCAAGAAGCAATGCACCAGAACCACTAGCAAAAGTTCTTTTTCCTAACGAAGGTGTAACAAGTCAAGTTAACCGGGGAACAAGTGACATGTCTTAATATCCTAATTGCCAAAGGTGGCACCGAGGCTCGTGTTCTCATGCAAGTGGTGCATGTTTTGGTTGTGGCCAAATAGGACACCAAATTAAAGATTGCCCAAACACTACAAGAGTACCAACACTAAGTACTATCACCTTTGCATTAATCCAAAAACATCTTACTAATAAGAGTGTGGTGCCAAGAAGGCAAGGTCGAGCGTTCGCACTTATTCCTGAAGATACCGCAACTATCAACTCTGTAGTATCAGGTACACTCCCTATTTGTGGTCATTCTACCCGTATTCTTATTGATTCTAGATCTACTCATTCATTCGTTTCAAGTCACTTTGCTTATCACTTATCTAACCTTCCTGAGCCATTAAATTTTATTCTATTGGTTCCTTGCCATCTGGTGGTACATTAATTTGTGGCATAGTATATAAGATGTGTGAGGTCCTTATGAATGATGTGGCCTTATTAGTCGACCTCATACCCTTTGATATGCATGGATTTGATGTTATCCAAGGAATGGATTGGTTGTCTTCCAATAATACTGCAATTGATTGTACACTTAAGAAAGTCTCATTCCAAATACCCAATCATTCTATACGCACTTTTGAAGGAGTTGGTGTGATATCCCCTCATTATCTTATTTTGTCTATGAAAGCCTGTCGTTTACTCAAAAAAGAAAACCATGGTTTATTGTGCAATATCATTAATACCCAAACCACCTTTTTATCTCTATAAGATATTCTTATTATTCGTGACTTTCCTGATGTATTCCCTGAATAGTTACCTGGCTTATTAGTAAAGCAAGAAATTAAATTCACGATTGATATTCATCCCAGTACACGACCCATTTCCAAGGCTCCTTACCTTGTGTCCCCTCTTGAATTAAAAAATTTGAAAACCCAACTCCAAGACTTGCTAGATAAAATATTCATTCGTCGTAGTGTATCACCATGGGGTGCCCCTGTCCTTTTTGTAAAGAATAAGGATGGCACCATGAGACTTTGTGTTGACTATCGGGAGTTGAACAGAGTGACTATCAAAAATAAGTATTCGTTACCTAGGATCAATGATTTGTTTGACCAGTTCCAAGGTGCCTAAGCGTTCTCGAAAATTGATTTTAGATCAAGTTACCACCAACTAAAGGTCAAAGCGGAGGATGTAGAAAAGACTACCTTTAGAACAAGATATGGTCAGTACAAGTTCTTGGTCATGTCTTTCAGAGTCACCAATGCACCTGCAGCTTTTATGAATTTGATGAATCGGGTCTTCAAACCGCACTTGGATGAATTTATTATTGTGTGCATTGATGATATCCTTGTGTATTCTAAGAGCATTGCAGATTATGAGCTATATTTAAAGAACACTCTTCAAATTCTAATAGACAAACAACTTTATGCCAAATTGAAAAAGTGTGAATTTTGGTTATCAAGCACATATTTTTTGGGGCACATCATTAATAAGAAGGGAGTATCGGTTGACTCATCCAAGATCAAAGCAATTTTGGAATGGTCAAGACCAACCAATATAATGGAGGTTCGTAGTTTATTGGGTTTAGCCAGGTACTACCAAAAATTTGTAAAGGACTTCTCAAAGATTGCTACTCCTTTGACTCATCTAACTCAAAAGAATACTCTGTTCGAATGGACTAAAGAAAAGGAGCAAAGTTTCCAAGAGTTGAAGAATAGGTGATGACTGCACCCATCTTAGCTCTTCCATCCGAAATCGAAGGCTTTTTCATTTACAGCGACGCTTCGCACCAAAGCTTAGGATGTGTATTAATGCAAAACGAAAGAGTGTTTGCACTAAAGATATGGCATTATTACTTGTATGGAGTCACTTGCGAAGTCTACACAAACCACAAAAGTTTGAAGTGCTTTTTCACTCAAAAGGAGTTAAATATGCATCAAAGAAGATGGCTGGAGCTGATAAAAGATTACGGCGTATTGATCTAATATCATTCGGCTAAAGCTAATGGGGTGGCCAATGCTTTAAGTAGAAGGACTACTGCAAGTTGACATCCTTGATCACTATACAACAAGAAGCGTTAGAAGTGGAGGTTGTGTGACTAAATTCACATGGTATACTCTCCACTTTGATTGCTTAACCCACTTTATTTGAGATAGTGAAGCTACGTCAACATGAGGATCCTTATTTAAAGAAGATATATGATGGCTTGAACGTGAGTCCAAAATCCAATTTCACAATGCAAGATGGAGTGCTCAAATTTAAAGATTGAATATGCATTCCCAACATGCCAAAAGTTAATGAGCAAGTTCTAGGAGAAGTGTACAACTCCAAATTCCCAATTCATCCAGGTAATACCAAGATGTATAGATATCTCAAAGGATCATTTTGGTGGTTAGGAATGAAGAAAGAGATAGCTGAGTTCGCGTCACGTTGCCTTCATTGTCAACAAGTGAAAGCTGAACATCAAATGTTAGTTGGAACAATGCAACCTCTCCCAATACCACAATGAAAATATAAACATATTGCAATGGATTTCAAACGCGGGATTACCGCAATTCCCTTGACATTGTAATGCCGTTTGGGTTATTGTTGACAAGCTTATGAAATTTACTCACTTTTTAGCGGTAAAAATCACGTACTCATTGGCGAGACTTACTGCCATTTATATTGGTGAAATTGTTCGTTTGCATGGAGTACTTGTGTCATTTGTGTCAGATAGAGATCCTGCATTTGTATCTAAATTTTGGAGGAATTTGCAAAGTGCTATAGGAACAGAGTTGAAATTCAGCACATCATATCATCGTTAAATAGACAGACAATGGGAAATAACAATTCAGATATTGGAAGACATGTTACGACTTTGTATTCTCAATTTCCAAGGGAATTAGGAAGTTCACTTGTCGTTGGTAGGGTTTGCCTACAACAACAGTTTCCAAGCTAGTATCAGTATGGCATCATTCGAGGTACTCTAAATGAGTGATTCGATTCGACAAGAAGGGAAAATTAAAACCAAGGTACATTGGTCCATTCGAGATACTCCAAAAAGTTGGACCCATAGCATATCAGTTAGCCCTTCTACCTAAACTTTTCCGTGTACATAACGTGTTTTATGTTTCTATATTACGATATTATGCGCACGATCCTACGCATGTGATACACTATCATCCACTGAATGTATAAGAAGACTTGAGTTATATAACGCAACCAGTTCAAATCATAGATCGTTGAGACCGAGAGTTAAGGAGTAAAGTCATTTCTTCCATAAAGGTTCGTTGGCAAAGTCATTCTTTGGAAATAGCCACCTAGGAAAGAAAAGATGAAATTTGAGAGAAATATTCGTATTTATTTGACATTTAGGGTATCTAAAGTTTGGAGGACCAAACCTCTTAAAGGAGGGAAGGGTGTAACATCCTAGAATCCTCACACTCACTAAGTTACACTTGCTCTATAATTTCTTCTATGCATATATTGATTTTATGCTTATACTTCTCTATTTATACACAACTAAAGAGGACAAATGGTGGCATCACTTAGCAAAGTAATCATGAAAGTATTACTCCACTTAGATGAGTGGAGAATAAAGTTTCCCCACTTGATGGTGGCAACACTTAGCAAAGTAGCTGGCATCACTTAGCAAAGCAATTATGAAAGTATTATTCCACTTAGATAAGTGGAGAACAAACTTTCTCCACTTAATGGTGGCAGCACTTACCAAAATAATCATGATAGTATTACTCCACTTAGATGGGTGGAGAATAAAGTTTTCTCCACTTGGATAAGTGCGATAATTATCTTCAGCTAATTGATAATGAAAGTTAGCCCACTAATGAGAGAGTTTGAATACAAGTAAGTTTAAGCATAGTGAAGAGAGAAGAGTAGAGGTTAGGTGGTTGCTTAAGATCAAATTCTAATCTTTAGAAGAGTAATTCCAAGCATTAAGCACTTAGGGTGAGTGATGGTGTATTTGCAATAAAACGTACATATTTCTAATGTAAAATTTATTTTTCTATAAATTATATTGAAAAAATACGTTTTCAAATAAAATGATAATATGTCCATATTACTCTTCAAAAATAATTATTATATTTTGATACTAAGTATTATATTATTCTATCAAGAAAATTCATGGATTAAGTTTTGTATACAATGGATAAGATTTGAAAGCTATATGAGTTATACTCAGATTCCACATCGGGGGAACATAAAATAAACCGAAAGCTTGATATGATTAAGAAAACGTTCTTCGCGATTTTGTATTGTTCTATTACGTATCACTAGTGTATACGTTTTGTTACGAATTTTTTGTTTAGCCGATATCATAAGTACATTATGAATTATATATGATGTTGATATTTAGATACTTTATAAGTATAAAACTAGATTAACATCTTTTGAAAGGTATGTTTATGTTTATTATATTGATATCTCTTTTACTTATTTCAAGATCTTACGTAAATGGTATTTATGTCATATGTAAATCAAGTCCATGATATATTTTGATGCTTCAATTATTCTATTATTCACTAGGCTTGTAGCTCATGTTTTCTTAAATATTTTTAGGTAATCAAGATTGAGAGCTTAAGTTTGGAAAGTTGTTGGCTAAGCTACCTATGTATGAATGTCATGAAGACTCGAGTTATATTTTAATTTGTGATAAATTTAAACTAGTAGATTTTTCTAGATTTGTATTAAGACTATGATTGTGCAATAAAACTATATTATGATAGTGATATAGGTATTTGTCTTATGTTTACTAATAAATAAAAGAGTGAATTATGCGTCCGCATTATATCAAATGTAGGTGATTAGTATTTTTGTTTAGTTTGGCCGTGGGTAGCTAAATTACTGACCGATTATGATTCTCATCTACACAAGATGAGTTTGGGGTCGTGACCCTATGTTTTAAAGAGGCAAGGTATGTTCACTTGTGTTTTAGTTAAGAGTACTTATTCAATTAATTGTGATTAAGTTTGCTAACTTAATCATTGAAGTGCTATCGATCCAAGAGAGTCGACGCATTCTCATTGTCTCACTCTCTTGCATTAGTAATTTATACGCTTTCATTAGTAATTAATACGCTTTTCATTCTAGTATGAAAAACGTGTTTAGTAATATGCCGTTCTTTGTAATACCTTCAAATTTTCGTAGTTTAAATTCAAATATCAAAATTTCGGAATTCATGTTTTAATTTCACAAACAGAACTGAGAAATATAAAAAATATATCTCAAAAGCGTAAGTAGCAATTACCCTTTCATTATAAGAATGATTATATAATAAGTTAAAAAAATCCTGTTGTTATTGAATTAGCAAGTTAAAAAAATTTTGGTCTAGGTAAAGAAGCCAATCCAAACAGCAGTAGACAGTATGCAGTGCACACACCCTTGCCGAGTAGTTTCCCTGACAAAGCCATTTTGCAAACTTAATTCTATAATTGAGGGGTGTTTTAACTTTATGCCCCAGGCCGAGTTCATCGCTAATTGAATTGACGTTTTTAATAAAAATGCTAATTCGATTAGAGATTTTAAGCGTATGCCGAAGCTGTATATACACCTAGCTAAAAATCGTCAATTGAATTGGCGGTTTTATTAAACATATAACCCTAGCTCGTCTTCCTTAGTTCATTCTCGTTTTATCGGTCAATCTCACGCCTCCCTCTCTCTCTCTCTCGCGCGCGTAAGTTCACAGGACAGTACATATTCGATATTTCTCATCAAGACCCAATCATATTTCACGGAGCAATACATATCCGACATTTTATCAGTGTCACGCCGTCCTCTCTCTCTCTCTCGTTCGCGTCTTTCTCTCTCTCATTCACGGGCTCACTCTCCGAGTGTGGGTGAACCATAGGTATGTTTATTTTTTATTGTTACAACCATGGTATGTTTATTTTTTTGTTTTTATTGAACCTTTGTAAGTAAATATGTGCACTATTAGTCCCTCAATTATATGTGGTAACAAACTTTTGTGTATGCATTATTCTTGATTTTATTTTAGTTATAGACATAAAAATACTTTAGTTTAAGTTCTCTCCTACATTTTCTGAAATAACCTAATTGACGTATAGTGAGTTAGACATAACCATACATTTCAAGCTCACACATTGCATGTGGAAACAAGTAAATTTTATTTTTCCTTCAAATGTATTAAATTAAAATTTAATTTAATTAGCTTTGCTTTAAGCAATATAATGAAAGAAATAAAAATGAGAGAGTGGGCCAACAATAAAAAAATATGTAAAGAATAAAAAATTAATAAAGTTAATTGGAATGGCTAATAAAATTAATAAAGAATAAAAATGAAATAAAAAAAAAAGTATTCAATGAGATATTTACATTAAAAATATTAAAAGAAAAAAAAAATGAAATGGCTAATAAAGTTAAATATATTTTAAAGTTAAATATAAAGCTAACAAATGGCCTTATAACACGTGTTTGCATATAAAATTAAAAGTTTTAAGAATATTTAATTAAATTTAAAAATAAGAATAAGCAATTAGGATCTTTGGAGGCTCAACGTGGCCTCTTTAATTTCATAATTTCAAAGAAACTATGGATAAAAAGTTGAGAGCATTTTAGACTCCGCTACGTTGTTATATACAGAACACATAAATAGATATATTTATGTAAATACATGGATTAAAGATCAACTTTTACTTCGTTAGTACCGTACTTGTCATAAAATCATTATTTGCTTTGTAAATATATAGGTGACCTATTTTTATTCTCAAACCATTTTGTTTGATGATAGGCACAGATGAGTAATGACGACAATGGTACTATTTTATTGGGGGGAAAGATAGTACGAGATCGTAGAAAATGGATAGCCTATGATATAGAGGCTAGTGAATGTTATAATGTAGAACTCGGAACCTCACTTGGTGGGTTACGAGACATGATCATTCCTAAGATGGATGAGTATGGAGAGCATATAAACATAAAGTTCATATGTAGATACCCTATTAGACGAAATGGAGAAGTATGGATATATAAGAGGTTATCGGTCAAGGATGACAACACATTGCAAACTGTGTTAAATCTTCCTTCGAGATATCCTGACATGTATTGTGTTGAAATGTACATTGAGAAAGACATATCCACAATGACCACCAGTTACAGTCGTCCTAATTTTAATTGGGGAGATGTCCAGTCCTACGGTGAAATCTTGGGAGGGAGAGGTGATGCATCGGCCTTGGGGACATTTACTAGAATGCTTACAGTTGGGCAGAGTAGTCGAAGCATAATCAGATAGGATGCGCCAGGGCAACCGATGTCTAACTTGTTCACCCCATACAATGATTACTCACAGGGTCCAAGTAATGTTGAACAATTGCATGACTTTGATAGTCCACCCACATATCACCCACAATATGCTTCAGGTCAAGGGGGTGCGTAGAGGCAGGAGGTCCCAGTGCAAGAATGGATCCTGTAGAACGACTTGTGGGCCCTGATGAGATTGGTAAAGGGATAGATGTAGATGAAGATGAAGATGTAGATATTGTTCAATCCGATCAATCAAAGGCAGATGTTGATGTTTTACTGAGAAATGATGAAAATGACGACTCTGATGACGATGGGCAAGAACAAGTGAACCTTCCTGAATTGAATAACAATCCGATGCTATTTTTTACAAACTTGGATGGGGTAGATGATTGTCGAGACTTATACCATCACGGTCCAACATGGTCAGATGCTAATCCATAATTTGCAAAAGGGATGGTTTTCAGAGATAAGGATGCAGTGATCCGTGCATGTAATTGGTATCATGTAAAGAGGAACAAACATTATTATGTTACAGGAACAAATAAAAAGGTTTGGAGCACCAGGTGCAGTCACGATTGCCCATGGAAATTGCGTACCTGTTTAAAGAAGAAGCATACTTTGTTTGAAATCACACAATACCCTGGGCCTCATACTTGTTTACATGGGATGGAGAGTTTGGATCACTGCAACCTTAATTCAACATTCATTGCACACGTGATTAAGACACAAGTTACGGTAAGTTCCAATAAATTATAACTTAAAAGTAAGATGTTTGGATAGTATGCAATAATGCTCATATGAATATAAAGATTGAATATTTAATTTATTATGGTGTACAGGAAGACCCTGGATGGAAGATAGCTTCCATAATCGAGAGTGTAAAAACTAGTGTTGGTTTCATAGTCTCATACAAAAAAGCTTGGCTTGGAAGAACAAAGGCCATTGCGATGGTTTTCGGGGATTGAGATAAGTCCTGTGAAAAGTTACCAAAGTACATGAGAACGTTGCAGTTCAGGAACCCGAGCATAGCTGTGGTATTTTAAACACGCGACATTGGAGGGTCTGCCGACGTCACGCTTGACAAAATTTTCTGGGCATTCCGACCATGCATTGAGGTTTCAACCACTACCCTCCAGTGATTTGTATCAATGGTACCCACCTGTATGGGAAATACACAGGAGTGTTGTTGATTGTTGTGGCCAAAACTGTTGCCAACAACGTTTTCCCTCTAGCTTTCGCAGTAGTTGAATCGGAAAACTATCGCAATGAAAGAGAGGATCACATTGATTTCTGATCAGCATGCAGCCATATTGAGTGCAATAAAAGATTATTTAGGAAGTCCACGAGACGGGCAACCAGCTGGAGTCCATTGATATTGCTTTAGGCACTTTAAAAATAATTACCAAAAAAAGTTCAACAATGCTAAAGTTAAGGATCTTATATGAAAAGCTGGAACTGCCCGTCAGGTGCGCAAGTTCGACGAGGCAATGGATGAGATTAAAAATTTACAAATGGAGTCGGTGGCAAAAGCATTTCGTGACCTGTGCAACGAGGACCCCAAGAAGTGGACATTGGTGCATGACGAAGGTTATCGTTGAGGAGTTTTAACCACCAACGATTCAGAGTGCTGTAATAATGTCTTAAGAGGTGCACGAGACTTGCCTATAACTGCATGTGTTCAGGTTACTTTCTACCGTTTGGTGGCAACTTTCACCGAAAAACGAGTACAAATTCATCGTGCTGCATAGAAGGGGTTGAGGTACACATCGAAAGTGCAAAAGAAGATAGAATCTTATCAAGCTCAATCGGCGATGCATCGCGTTACTGTCTTTAATTGGTAATGTCACAAAATTTATACAGTTTTTTTAATTCACACCGTTTATTGATAGATTTGTAGAAGTTTGAATCTCTATTACAACTATGAAGTGATTATATTCCAAATGCAGGGCTCAGGGTTCCGCTGAGGTTACTACAAACCCAGTAGGCACAAAAGGGAATAACAGACATCTGGTGACTTTGAATCTGCCCTCGTGTGACTGCGAAAAATGGGTCATCTACCATTATCCTTGTTCGTACATGCTGGCAGTTTGCGCGAAAACAGGAATACAACCATGGGGCTTAATTGCTCCTCAATATAATCTCGACGTTTTTGCTCACGTGTACGAATCAAGTTTCCAACCGATGGTGCACGAGCATTATTGGGTTTCCTATGATGGTCCTAAGCTCATTCCGGATCTGACCCGTCGACGAGAAGCTACGCCCGGGTGTCCAATAAACAAACGAATCCAAAATGAGATGGACGTCTCTAGGAGACGACAATTCAATAATTGCGGTATTTGTAAACAACAAGGCCATGATAGGCGTAAATGTCCAAACCGGACCGCCTGATTTATGTATTGGAAGAACAATTAGCTAGCTAGTGAAGAACAATTTGTATTTCTATTTAAGATAATGGTTGGTTGTCATTAAGTGTATATTTGAACTTAATTGCATTTGAACTTAATCGTATTAATTGTAAGGCTTATTTGTATTTCATTGATAGTTTTTTCAGGGTGTTGTTACATCGTTGACATGCACAGATGTGATATTTGTAGGTCTTTGAGGTTTTGATCCTATCATTGCAGACCCTTACATCATTTATTTTATTAACCCCATATGTTACGTGTCAATTGCAGGTGTTATGAATACAGCTACAGCTCTTCCTGGGCCTATCGATCGTATTGTGCTGACGTTACAGAGCCATCATCGATCGAGTTGGATATGAGACCATGGGGTATGCGCAATTATAATATGTGCCCTTCCAATTAATAATGTAAGGTACAGATCCTCTTAAATGCAGACGCGTTGCCAGTTATTTATATGATGTGATACACCCACGTATTTTGCAGTATGTACTACATGCTGGGTTCTATGGTGTCTACCGAGTTGGGATGATCCGGTTGGACCATCATTTGATCATAGCGTTCATAGAGCGTTGGCGACAGGAGACCCATACCTTCCATCTGACTATCGAGGAGGCTACCATTACTTTGCAGGATGTTTCTATACTATTAGGACTATCTGTCGATGGCCATCCTATCATCCGACGGGAGGTTCGGAGTACTGTGCAGGAGTGGCAGGACTTGTGTGTCCAGTTGTTAGGTGTGGCCCCACCCCCAGAGCAGTTAGATAGGGGGCGTGTTCAGATTACATGGCTCCGTGACACTTTCCAGGCCCTTCCAGCTGGAGCTGATGATGTTACTGTATAGCGGCACGCACGTGCATACATACTTCACCTGATTAGGGGATGCTGATGTCAGATTTATCCCAGACTCTTGTCAGACTGTCATGCCTTCCATTTTTGGAGGACTTAGATGTGGCAGGAAGATATAGCTGGGGCAGTGCCACCTTAGTTATGCTTTATAGGTCGATGTGCCGGGGGACGAAGCCAGACGAGAAGAAGATAACGGGCGCACTACTTTTGTTGCAGGTTCAATAACTTTGCACTTTATCCAGTATGTCGTAATGTTTTATTTTTATTGCATTTACTATTTGTGTTAACATTGAACTTTATTCAGATATGGGTTTGGGAGAGATTCCCACGTATGTGCCCTAGTCGTAGAGATCAGCCTACTGATGGCTAGCAGCCCTTGGATATAGATGGGGTACAGTTACCCGGTGGCCTATGGGGAGCTAGGTATGTACCAATCAATTATTTATATTTTCCTTTATATCTTCAGTCATTAAACATAGTTTTGATATTATGTCCACATATTTGTCAGATGGAGATCAAGATATCATACAGATACAGTGTCGACCCATGTTGTCTGTGTATATCACGACCAGTTGGACCGCTTGAGGCCGGACGAGGTATGAATACTCCTTAGCTATGTTTATTTTTAGTTTTTTGGTTCATATATTTCAATTAATAATGGGTACCATATTTTTATATGTTTGTAGTTCACATGGAGGCCATATGATGCTATCATGGATTCACTTCCAAATTATTGTCGAGCTGGGAGCGATATCTGGATGACTTGATCCCCATTATTGTGCTTTGAGGTCGTAGAGTGGCATCTGCCTGATCGTGTATGCCGACAGTTTGGTTTCAGATAGGTCATTCCACAGGCTCATAATACATCTCCTGACTTACATGGTTTAAATGGGTGTGGGAGACATAACACCGATTAGATGGAGTATCATATACAGTACATACAGCGATGGCAGCAGCGCCGCGATCATATTATAGTTGGGGTTCCTACTGCTGGAGACATGCGATATGACGACCCATATATGCACTGGTATCGCCGTATCACACGCCCATTAGTGGGCAATCCAGCTCACCGCCCGGATCGAGGCTACCTAGAGGTCGGGTCTACGATAAAGATTGCGGTTAATAGTCTTTTACGTAATGCGGTTAGTAGTCGTTTACATATTACGATTTTTCAAAGCAAATATGAATTGGTAAAGGGACATAAAAATTATGCTTCATTTTGTAGATCCGTCATTTCACGACCGTGCATCATCTTATAGATCATGTTATGTATGGGTTTGGGACTGAGTCGGCACTGAAGGACATGTATAAGGCTCGTGACTTGTGTACCAAGTCACTAGACATATTACGTGAGTAGCAGCGTATATTGCAGGCCCAACCCTCAGTTTCGCAGGCACAGCACTCAGTTGCCCAGCCAGCCTCGATCCAGACACCTACATCACATGTCACACTAAGTATGCCAGTATATACATAGCACAGTGACCCTCGATATGTACCCTCATCATCATATGCGACCAGTTGCGAGGTGAGACCTTGTCGCTCTACACCCCACCATAACGTTTCTCCTGTTTTTTATGACCAGCGATCTGGTTCCTCGCCCGTCGGAGATGATATGGGATTTCATACACTTTTCGATCCATTGTTAACTGAAGGGTACCGTATAGAGACGCCTTTCATGGACACTTAGGGGCACGGTCCATCTACTGTGCCATCCGAGACTACACATCCCATACCACCATCACAGGTAGATGGGTCATCTCAGCTCACTCAGGTTAGCAGTAAGCCTCCCATTGATATAGTCGACGTAGGCCCTACGATTAACCCACATCAGCATATACCTCCTGAGGGCGTTTCACAGATCACCCAGGCAAAGCCATCTCAGTTAAGACTACGTAGTATCACACAAGTCTTTACCCGTAAGTCTAGACGAGAGAGGAGGCCACCCCCATGTGATACAAGTGGTCATGTATAGTACTTGATGGTATGAGGTTTGTATTAGGTACACTTTCAGGAAGTTGTCGAACATTTGTTGATGTAATCGAATATTATGGTTATTTCTGGTATCCTGTGTTTATGGATGTATCAAATTTTATAGTTCATACATTTTTGTATCAAATTTTTTATAAGTGTGCATTAGCTTCACGTGAAAGCATGTCCTGAACCCTTCACGTGAAGGCTACACGAGGTGATGTGTCATTTCAGTATAAGGCGTGCATTAGCTTCATGTGAAGACATGTCCTGAACCCTTCACGTGAAGGCTGCATAAAAGTTTTGTTTCGCATCCCAATGAATTCACGTGAACCATTTACTCATGCATTGTATCGTATTACCTATATATACATCATGCCATTACAAAAATAAGTGTTAAACCATACACACTTCCTAACATGCCAAAACGAAAAGGATTATTTGGGGCATCGTGTAGTCATTCAGCTCGAAGCGGCGACACAGATCAAAATCAATCCTCACCCATCCATATGGTGCATACATACATGGACCCAGTCGATAACAAATGGTATGGCTGAAAGCGTTGTTTTCCTAACAAACCAATCCTAATGCACGATACGATGGGTCTGGTCAGCCACATCTTCATCGACGATGCGTCCTTACGTCCACCCCGCAGGGTGACTGACTCCCAATGCATAAGGTCGTCGTGGGAAGACTTGTTCGATAAATGATATGAACAAGAGATGTATTGCTAATGGCAAGGCCTTCGTGTCCCAAAGGCCCGTTCAGCTAAGTTGTTCAATAGACGATCAGCTAACAACAAGGTCATAAAAGCACTTGAACGCGAGGTTGGTCAAATGCAACGAAGGTTGGATAGATATCATTTTACATAACAAGTGAAGGAACATTATGGTGATCCAACACAACAAATATTGGAAATCGTTGAAGATCCGTTGCTAGTTTCTGACTCAGAACTTTCAAACTTCTCAGAAGAAGAAGGTGACGATGACTTTCAAAACTATCTACCAAGTAGTCTTAGCATTGCTGGCAAATCGCTATGTTGTTATGAACATGGTCTATAAAGCTTGGTGTACTTTTTATTTCAGTATAATGTAAAATCAGTTATTATGTTTTCATATAATATATATAAGCTTGGATCATTTTGGCATTCCGGAACTTATGAACATGGTCCGTTTTGAAAGTTATGCAAAGTTTCGTAATTCCGGAACTTATGTTTTTGAAGTTATGTCAACTCGGCCATTGGGGTACTGAAATGGCGAGAAAGGCTCCGTGGAGCGCAAAACTTGTCGAGAGGCACTCGTGTGACATTAGTGGCGTGTGGGAGTTAACGACACGTCAATCGGGTTCCCGGTTTGGAAGTTATGCAAAATTTCGTAATTCCGGAATTAATGTTTTCGGAGTCATGCCAACTCGGCCATTGGGGTGCCGAAATGGCGAGAAAGGTTCTGAGGAGTGCGAAACTTGGCGAGAGGCACTGGTGTGACACGAGTACGTGTGGGAGTTGACGGCACGTCAATCGGGTTCCCGATTTGAAAGTTATGCAAAGTTTCGTAATTCTGAAACTTATGTTTTTGGAGTTATGCCAACTCAGCCATTAGGGTACCGAAATGGAGAGAAAGGTTCTAGGGAGTGTGAAACATGGCGAGAGGCACCGGTGTGATACGAATGATGTGTGGGAGTTGACGGCACGTCAATCGGGTTCCCAGTTTGGAAGTTATGCAAAGTTTCGTAATTCCGGAACTTATGTTTTCGGAGTTATGCCAACTCGGCCATTGGGGTACCAAAATGGCGAGAAAGGCCTCGAGGAGCGCAAAACTTGGCGAGAGTCACCGGTGTGACACGAGTGATGTGTGGGAGTTGACGGCACGTCAATCGGGTTCCCGGTTTGGAAGTTATGCAAAGTTTCGTAATTCCAGAACTTATGTTTTTAGAGTTATGCCAACTCGGCCATTGGGGTACCGAAATGGCAAGAAAGGCTCTGGGGAGCGCAAAACTTGGCGAGAGGCACCGGTGTGACACGAATGACGTGTGGGAGTTGACGACACGTCAATCGAGTTTCTAGTTTGGAAGTTATGCAAAGTTTCATAATTCCAAAACTTATGTTTTCGGAGTTATGTCAACTCGGCCATTGGAATACCGAAATGGCGAAAAAGGCTCCGAGGAGCGCAAAACTTGTTGAGAGGCACCGGTGTGACACGAGTGACGTGTGGGAGTTGACGGCACGTCAATCGGGTTCACGGTTCAGAATTTATGCAAAGTTTCGTAATTTCGGAACTTATGTTTTCGGAGTTATGCCAACTCGGCCATTGGGGTACCGAAATGGCAAAAAAGACTCCGGGGAGGGCAAAACTTGTCGAGAGGCACCGGTGTGACACGAGTGACGTGTAGGAGTTGACGACATATCAATCAACTTCCCGGTTTGGAAGTTATGCAAAGTTTCGTAATTTCAAAACTTATGTTTTCGGAGTTATGCCAACTCGGCCATTGGGGTACCGAAATGGCGAGAAAGGCTCCGGGGAGCCCGAAACTTGGCGAGAGGCACCAGTGTGACACGAGTGACATGTGGGAGTTGACGGCACGTCAATCGGGTTCCCGGTTTGGAAGTTATGCAAAGTTTCGTAATTTTAAAACTTATGTTTTCACAGTCATGCCAACTCGGCCATTGGGGTACCGAAATGGCGAGAAAGGCTTTGGGAAGCGCGAAACTTGGCTAGAGGCACCGGTGTGACATAAGTGACATGTGGGAGTTGACAACATGTCAATCGGGTTCCCGGTTTGAAAGTTATGAGTTTTCAATTGATTGGGAGAATTGTTGATATGATTGCTGGTATGAGAACATTAAAATCGCCAATTAAATTGGCGATTTCATTAAAATACTAATTCAATTGACGGTTTTTGCTAAGTATACATACAATAGTAGAATATGGTTAGAAAACGTTAATTGAATTAGCGTTTTCATTGAATTGGCGATTAACTTAACTAGTTAAAACACATCTTAATTGTGGAATTAAGTTTGTAAATAAGCTGCGGCAGGGAAACTTGCCCACCTTGCCCCTCTACTTACCTCCAAAATCAGGCAGGACTGCTCTCTCTCTAGACATATGTTTTTTTGGGTACTTCGGAATTGCCCTCTCTCTGTAGATCATCACAAGATTCACCACCTCGTTACGTTGAATGGAACTGTGTAAGCGAAGAACACCACCATGCCCCAAACTCATTCGTTAGAATGCATTGCAATTCCAGACTAGGGTTTATCCTAGCACGCGGCAAAAGGTCGTCGCTTCATGCTCTGTTCTCGAATCAAAGATTTGCAATTCCAAGGGAAGATAATGACTTCGTCTTCTTTGGTGTTCCAAGCTCCAATTGCTTTGGCTCTCTCAGCAGAATTTTGTCCAATTTTTTATTCTCGGGACGCCGAGCATTTTGCGGCTACGCCGTTGAGCAGTTCTCGGACGACGAGTATGAGTGCGACTACGACAATAATAAGGTTTTCCCAAGTCGAAACTAATTTCTTTGTATCCGTGTTTAGTTTATGCGCATATGCCGTTTGTGTGTACATATTAGTTCTACATATAATACTCATATATATATATATATATGTATATACAGTGGAGGTGTGAAATTCTTTACCTGTAGTTACTTGTGCTGAATAAACAGAAAAAAACTGGGATTTTGATCTTTGTGGTTCTTGCTATTTTGGAAAATTTAGCTCACTTCTGACAAATATAGTAAATTGACGATAAAGTTTAGGGTTTTGCGAATGGGAAGCTCAGCTCTGCTTAGCCCACCTGTGTCAAGAAATTGTCTTAGTTACCATTGAGATAAGTTTTTGGTGCCATTCGAGTATTCAATAAAACGCAAACCAGGTGTTTTGCAGATGCAGCCCAGCAGGAATTGCGCTCCATGTGGTCGATGTGCGGATCAACCCTTACAAAAATAAAAAAACAAACTTCAAAATCGATAGTTTTTTTTTTTTTGATTTTTGGATTTTTGGATGATGTGGCAATGGAATAAAACGAATCATTTGTTTTGTCAAGTTTTCTTTGAATTTGAGAACTTTTTTTTTTTTTTTTCTGAATTCAAAAGTCCATTTTAATATGTGTATGTTTTGGGGATTGCATCTTTGATCAATTGATTGATTTGTGCTTGATGTATCGCATGATGAATGGCACAGATAATAGAAAAGGGAATCCATGTAAGAGAATGTATTTATCATAGCTGTAAATGTTAAACAGATAAGAGAGAATTTGTTTTTTGGCTCGCCCTTATTAAAAACCGATATTGTGGTCTCAGATGAGAGAAATTTGAGGCCTAAATGGTTTCTTTTATTTTTCCAAGTTTCCTTATCCACTGCCAGTTACATATATTTCATACTTTTTATTCTTCTCAGTTTGTGCACCTTCTCCTCTGCAAAGACTGAACTGAAGGCAAATAGTAGCCGTTGAAGTTCGTTTAAGGCTTTTGAAACTAAGAAGCTTTATGTAAGATTTTCGTTGGGCTGTTTCTGAAAATGGGCTATAGGTAGCAAAAAAGATGAGCCTTTAAGGCAAGCTGGTTTCTTATAAACCCATTAGACTTATGTAGATGATAGTCTATTATTGATGCGTCTTCCTATTTGGTAATATTTGAGCATAAATTTGCATTCATTATTATACGATTCAGATATGAAGGTAAAAATTGGGAAACTGATGTTCTAAAAACACTGTATTGATGGCAGGCGTCGTCTTCTGTGGCCAACATTGATGAGTGGAAATGGAAACTTAGCTTGCTATTACGCAGTGAGAAGGACCAGGAAATTGTGTCCAGAGATAAAAGAGACAGGAGAGACTATGAGCAAATATCCAACCTTGCCAAAAGGATGGGGCTTTACTGGTAGGGAAACTATTTTTTAATGTACTTGTGGTTTTATAATGTCTTAGAATTCTCTAGATTTCGCTTTTTATGGTTGTTTTGCATGTTCAGTGAAATGTATGGAAAAGTGGTGGTTGCGAGCCAGGTTCCTCTTCCCAACTATAGACCAGATCTTGATGATAAGCGGCCTCAAAGAGAGGTAATAACTTCTGGTTGCTCTTATGAGGATTTAATTATATGTATGTATATGAATTCCATTAATGTATGGGAGAATTGGAACTTCTATGCCTGGTTTTTGTAGGTGGTTGTCCCTCTAAGCTTGCAAAGGAGAGTAGAGGGTCTGCTGCAGGAACACCTTGATAGAATGCAGTTGAGTTCTGAAAGAGTCAGTGACACTTCTGCTGATGCTAAGGCCACTGATCGGGTTGAAGATGGAGATCCAGATGACGATCCTGATTCTTTCCTAGATGGGTCTGTTATGGAAAAGGTTCTTCAGAGGCAGAGCTTGCGAATGCGTAATATGCAGAGAGCTTGGCAGGTATCTTTCATTTCCTTTTTTTGTTGCTAATTCAAATGTTTATATGTTGTAATTTGTGACATCTTTTTGGACTTTAGAAACAAGAAGTTAGCAGTTCAGACCTAATGTATGATGCTGTTTTCATTTTGAGTTGTTGTCAAATGTCAAATCTAGAGTCCTATGAACAGTACATTCCACTTTTTGTCATTTTAAGGAGCATATTTTTTTAATTAATTTCTTATTGTTCAATCTTTTAATGAAGTTGATTTGCACTTTTTATCCCCACTTCATTGATCTGGCTATTTTTATCTTCTGTGTGAATGATTTTCTTTTAACTATTCAGATAACAGTATCAATTCGCTAGATTGGGGACATATTCTGAGCCTTTCCCCTTTAATAAACTATCAAACTTCTCTTCTACCTGTTGGAGTCCTAACTTTAGATGCTTCCCTAACACTAAACCCACCATGAACCGTAGGCAGTTTCAGTCCTAAGTTTTCTGAGAAAGTTAATTTAAAGAAGAAAGATACTATCAATGTTATCAACCCTAGGATGGAACCTAAGACTATTTGGAAGACAATGCAATTGTTGATGGAGGGATAGTTCTATACAAGTGTCAAAAAGAATGAATTAACTTTTGAAAGATAAAGAAATATACTACATTGCAAGATCAGCCACCTCACAGAACTAAGACCAAATTGCTGGATCTTTTATATTGGCATCTGGTGTTAGTATATATTGATTCTGTTCATCATACCTAAAAATCAGTCTTATTTGTGATACATAGCTATTTTTTTTGATGTGCTTATCGACGTTTGGATGTCCTATAACGCGAGGAAAAATATATGTGGGTACTTCTGGATGTTGGATATATTGATGGATGTACTGGAACACAATGACAGAACTTTAGCTATAACAAACCTTTGAACATTCTGTTTCTCATTGTTTTGTTGTAGATCTTTAAAATATTTTTTTGTTCTTTTTTACTTATCAAAAAACAAATAAAAAAAGTTTTGTTCAGTTTGATATGCTTATCGGCATTTGGATGTCCTATAACGCAAGGAAAAATATCTGTGGGTACTTCTGGATGTTGGATATATTGATGGATGTACTGGCACACTGACAGAACTTTAGCTATAACAAACTTTTGAACATTCTGTTTCTCCTTCTTTTGCTGTAGATCTTTAAAAAAGATTTTGTTCAATTTTACTTATCAGGAAAACCCAAAAGAAAAAACTTCTGTTCATTTTTTTCACTTTATTTCTTCTACTTACTTTTAGCCATCAAACTTAGAAATTTCAAAATCAGAGAAATCAATGTTTTGAACCATGAAGATTCCCTTCCATATAATTATATTTTTGATGACCTGTTCATCTGTAAAGAAATTTGAGTTCAATTAGGTTTGAGATATTTTCCATATGGTTTGGCAACAGTTGTGGAGACCTGGGCTAGTTCATTGGCTGAGAAGTCGCTTGAGGTGGGCACTAGGTTGGTCCACATCCTGCTAAAGCATATTTAGTTCTGCATTTGATCTGTGATGACAACAGATGTGCTATTTTGAGTAGGATTGGCCGATCTATATTTTACCATAGGAGCTGCATTCATGTCTTTCTTCTCTTTTCACTTTTCTCTTTTCTTATCTTTTAATTGTTGAAATGAATTGACATTTCTTTCTTTGGGATTCATTTAAACTTTTAGCCATTGTGTGGATTGTTCTAGTTGCATTTTGAAATGAATACACCCTTTTATCTATAGGAATCACCGGAAGGCAAGAATATGCTAGACTTCCGGAGATCATTGCCTGCATTCAAAGAGAAGGACAGGCTGCTCCAAGCAATTGCGCGAAATCAGGTTTGACTTAGGAACTCATACCCTTCATGTCTCGATTTTCAACATAGCGTAAACAAAACGGAAATTTTAGTATGGACTAGTGTATTTTCAATGCTATACATCATTGCACTCGTTGTTTGAGCCCTTTTCTGATTATTTTGTTGGTTTGATCCTCCATAAATTGTTTTGTCACTTTATTGTAAGCTTTTATTTCCCTCAGTCAAATTGCTTGAGTGCTGCTTATTTCTCCTTTCAGTTTGCTTTTTACAGTTTTGGGTTGAGGTGAGGTTAGAATGAGGCAAAGAGTATTTGTAAAGTTGCTCTAACATGCATGATGTGGTGTGTGTGTGTGGAAAGAGGATAATTGAGGAAGTTTTCTTGTTTGAGCTTCATGTCTTCTAGCTTGGAAAGATTTTCTTGAGCTCTCTTTTTATTATTATTATTATTATTATATTTTTTCTGATCTTCATTTGCTTTGTATTTTGTTAGAAGTCTCTGTTTGGAGTTTTCGGGTGATTGTTCCTTGGGTTTTTATGTTCAGGCATTAAAAACTTCATGTGCAACAGGCCCTTCTCTTGCACCTTTTGAATAGAACTCTTGTAATTTTTCCATCAAAACATAGAGAGCAAACAAAGAACAATGATCTTAATAAGCTGTTAATTGATTTCAGTTTGATATTATGGTCCTATATGATAACATGGAATTTATTAGAAAACCATTTCTTAATAAAGTAGTTGTTAAATGTTATTTTAATTTTGTTAATGAGGGCACATTTGTCCTTTGATCTTTATTAATATAAATACACGGGGCTAAGGGAGAGTACAAAAATCCTGGTTTCTCCTCTCATTAGCTGTTAGTTTTTATCTCCTTGCTCTATTCTCCATTTTTATTTTCTTTTATTTTCTTCTTACTGCAAATTTAACTTGGTATCAATACTTGATTCTGTTCGTCGCTTCTTGGCTGTTAGTTTTTATCTCCTTGCTCTATTCTCCATTTTTATTTTCTTTTATTTTCTTCTTACTTCAAATTTAACTTGGTATCAATACTTGATTCTGTTCGTCGCTTCTTGGTTTTTGGTATGTAAAAAAAAAATGCTCAAATTTTCCTAGTAGGTTCGATTAGGTTAGTAGTATTCCCAGAAAAATTCTCAATTGTTTTTGAGTTTGATAATGTAGTTTTTTTTATTTTTCTTTAAATATTGATAAATAGGGTTTTCTTGGGAAATCGCTGATTGGGATTGGAGTAGAATCTCTCTTGATCCATGACCTGTGGATGCCAACTAACCTAATAAAGGTCCCCTAACCTTTGTTTCAAATTTTAGATGGTTTTTATGCAAAAAGGTCTTCGGCTGAGTTGATTCTGGATTTTGGTAGTAAGTTTTTGGCTATGTTCTTATTCATTGTTGGCTGTTTTTGATTGTTTTGATGCATTGAGTCTTCCTTATTGGGTAATCTCTGATGTCGTGAAGATTATTTGTGGTTTGTTGGGTTTGAATTAGTCTTTTTTAGTTGTGTTGTGCTTTTCCTGTTTATGGACATGACGAAAGGTGGTAAAACTTCCATTGGCAGCATGGAGCATTGGTTAAGTTGCGTTGGGACTCTTGGAGATAACCCTTCCTTGCAGGTTAACCTATTAAGTTGAATGGCACCAACTATTCGATATGGTCACGGTCTTGTGGCTTGGCTATCATAGCTTGTGGCTTGACTCGTTATGATACGGGAGCTACTAATGATTCGATGACAAATGGGCCAGCCTACTAGAAATGGCAGTCATAGAATGCTCATGAGTTGGCTGATTAATTTGATGCTACTCACTATTAGCCGTATCTTTTATTGATGGGGATAACACATTAGATTTGGTTTGCAGCTGCACAAACCTATTCTCAAAAGGGTAATGATGCATAAGCCCATGAGTTTAGAAAGAAACATTGTGGGCTAGATAAGACGAATAGGGCTTCTCTTGTTGAATATGATGCTGAGTTGAGTAGTTTGTGGCAAGAACTTTGGAGTTTTTTAGGCTGTTTATTCTCTAGATGTCGCTATCTTTCAGCAGTTGGTAGAGAAAGAGCGAGTTTAGATTTTCTTGCTGACTTTATCTTGGAGTATGATAAGGTTTGAGTTCAATTCTTAGGCCGACATCCTTTTTTCACTGTCAGAGAGGCTTATGCATGTGTTTAGCAGGAGGACAGGAGGTGTAGTGCTATGGTGGATATTCTTGTTCGGAATTGTTTTGCTTTGGTTGGTATCTATACTTCACGGGAGTGCAAACAAGTCAGTCCAATGCAGGTGGGAAGGATAAGGTTATTAATCGTGATCGTGACCAATTCTTTGGACTGGTCAGTGACATTTTTTTCTTACTCCTTGTGTCTTCTAGGAATAGGCGATGGGGAGAACGATCGTTAGTGGTAGAGCAAATAGTGGACTATATTTGTTGCATATTGTTTCTTTATCTTCATCATTGATATCTGGTCAGACACTTCAAGTGGTTTGTGGTTCGTCTTTTCCTAACTTGCATCGGTGGCATCATCGTCTAGCATGTTCGTCTTTCGGTGTTCTTAGAGAACTTTTTCCTAGTTTAGTGAAGAATTTTCATAGGAATAGGCTTGTTTGTGATGCTTGTGAATTTGCTAACCATAAACGCCCTTGCTATCCTCCCATTAATAAGAGAAGTATTTTATGTATATGGTTATTCATTATGATGTGTGGGGGCTTTCCCATGTTGTTTCTTTTTCTAGTTGTTCGTTTTTCACATTTATTGGTTGTTATTCTTGTGTTATTTGGGTTTATTGGCTTCAGATCAAGAGCGGGGTTCGCTTGTTCCAAAACCTTTCATAAGATCGTGATGAATTAATTTTGTACCAACATTAATCCTCTCAACTGATAACGGGACTGAATATATAAATCTGGAGTTTTGGACATACCTCGAGAGGATGGTATTCTTTATCAGACAAGTTGTGTGGGTACTCCTGAACAAAATGGAGTTGCTGAGGAAAAAATCCTTGAGGCTGCCCTTGCTTTTGTGTGAATGTCCCTAAATCTTTTTGGGGTGATGATCTTACTGCTGCCTACTTAATCAATAGCATGCCTTCTTGTGTTCTTCAGTTTAAGATTCCCTTTGATCTTCTTCTGGGGACCTTTTCTCCTTCATCTTTTCCTCCCAAAATCTTTGGTTGTATTTATTTCGTTCATGCTCCTCAATTCTCCTATGGGAAACTTTATGGCAAGGCTGTCTGCTATGTCTTTGTTAGTTACTCAGCTACTCAATGGGATATATATGTTTTGATCCTCAATCTCGCAGAGTGTATGTTAGCATGGAATTTGATTTTCATGAATCTGAGTTTCTTTTGGTTCTTCTTCGACATATCTTTAGGGGAGTCTAATATGGTGGAAGAATGTGAAATTAGTTGGCTTTTGGATAGAACTAATCTTATGACTTTTTCACAGTGCCAAAAGTAACAGACTACCCATGCGCCACGAGGTCAGTTACCATTCTTGACTCCATTTTCAGAATCTCTCACAAATCCTTCAAGCAATGAATCCTCTACTGGTACAAAGTTCAATGATTTTGATCTCCCTATTGCCTTTAGAAAGGGGCAAGGGCTTGAACTCAACATCCCATATATAAATTTATTTCATATAACTCAATGTTGTCTTCGTATCGTGCCTTTGTTTCGTTTGTGTATTCTTTGTCTATTCCACAGGTTGGAAGTAAGAGCTTGTTGATTCTAAGTTGAAAGAAGCTATGGTAGAGGAGATGAAAGCTTTTAGCATGAATGACACTTGGGAGTTAGTTTCTCTTCCAGTTGGAAAGAGACTAATAGGCTGCAAGGGGGTTTTCAATATCAAACAGAAAGAAAATGGGACAATTAAGAGA
This sequence comes from Euryodendron excelsum, assembly GCA_033060915.1. Taxonomy (NCBI): domain Eukaryota; kingdom Viridiplantae; phylum Streptophyta; class Magnoliopsida; order Ericales; family Pentaphylacaceae; genus Euryodendron; species Euryodendron excelsum. The sequence continues at coordinate 31,450,952 of CM065377.1, forward strand.
TACAAGGCGAGACTTGTTGCCAAAGGATTCACTTAGATTTATGGCATTGACTATCAAGAGATCTTTGCAACTGCAGAAAAGATGAATTTCATTCGCACAATCAGATTATGCACGGTACTCGTATATTGCATTTCGATGTTGTTAATCACATTTTAAGGTATCTCAAGTCTGCTCCAGGAAGGGAGATATTTTTCTCCAATCATGGTCACTTAAGGGGCTAGAGGCATTTACTGATGCAGGTTGGGCATGTAAAACCCAAAAATTTTCTAAGAATATTTTTTTATAAAAAAAATTGCTTGATCTGAATATTGCAAGAATAATGGAACTTGTTTAAACTAATTATAGTAGATTAGTCTAATGTAGCAAGTGTATAAATTATATATTTTTTCTAGTCATCTTGTCTTTTATAGACCTATGTATATATATATGTCTGTGTGTTTTTGTGTAGGATATATACACATAGGTATAGAGTAGTGGGTGAGTGAAGGTATGCATGGTTGACATTTGGCACACACTAGCCAAACCCAAGGAGCATGCTTGCATGCATGCAAGGAGCATCATGTTGGAAAAAGTAAAATCTGGTATGAGAGGAGGGAGTCAGCCGAGAGAGAGAGAGAGAGAGAGAGAGAGAGAGAGAGAGAGAGAGAGAGAGAGAGAGAGAGAGAGAGAGAGAGAGAGGATTCAATTGTGTAAGTAGTGAGGAGCATTGCCAGCCACTTGGCATACCCTCAGTAGGCTATTGTAGCATGCTTAAGTGCATGATCTGAAGACCTCATGGGCTGCCAATGTGTGGCAGACAACCCCCACCCTTCCCCCTCCTTCTCTCCTCTTTGCATGCAATAGCTATAGGAAATGATGGAGAGGCCAATGAAAGGAGAGAAAGGGAATGAGTGGGAGATTGGTCACCACTTTCCCACATGACTTTAACAAGATCACATGAAGATATGGGAAAGGAAAGTCAGCTCGTCTAGGGGGGATAAGTCAGCAAATTTTAGTAGAGATACAAGCAAAATAAAGGAAAGGAGAGAGGAGAGGAAGAGGAAGATTCGGCCAAGGCTAGAAAGAGAAGGAGAATAGGGAAGAAAGAGACCAAGCAACCAAAGGTAAGTCTCCATGACCCTCCTAGGCCCCTATGACATTCAGCATGTTCACGAGTAAGATAAATGGCCGGAATCATGGCCGGAAATCATATTTTTCGGCGAAGCTTGAAATGCTTCAAAATCTCAAAACCTAGAACCCGGCTATACCCATCTATTTTGGCCACTTGAGAACTACTTAAAAAACATTTCTGGAAGCTTAGGAAGTGGCCTTGAAGGCCCAGATTCACCGTAGCCAAAGCATTGGCCATTTCTTTAAATTTCAAATCTTGTTGATTTCTTACATGTTGGAACCTTTACTCTTCATTTTTATTGCATTTAAGGCATGGAGAAGCTAGTATAAGATGCCTAGAGGTCACGCATGTAACTTAGACAGGTCTAGAAATGGAAAAAAATTGAGAAACTTCGAGTTGCAGGTCTGTCCCTAAAGTTTGGACAGACCTGCAAATTTCAGAGGCTGTTTTGGAGGTCTAAACGACCTCCTGTGCAAAACCTTAAAACACAAAAGTTGTGGATCTCTTCAAGATACTCGATTTAGACTTAAGAATCACTCAAAAAGGTTAATAAATGAGGTAGTTATGGCCAAAATACGAACATAAGCCAAATTCGAACAAAACCTAGGCAAGAAGGAAGAAGAAGAGCACGGGATTGGTGCGTGTAGAGCGCGTGACTCACATTTCTGGGTTGAAATTTTTTTGAAAATACAATAGATTAAAAATAAAAATTTTCAAAAGGAAGTTTCATATTTTTTCAATACTCGTAGTTATTTTTCATATATTTTAAAGGGTAATATTCCGAAATAAATATTAAATAACATAAAAAATTTTGAAAATTTTATGGAAGCTTCCAGTACCTATATTAGCACTCTATATGAGGAATGTTAGATTTTTCTAAGTATTTACAAATTAAATTAGATTTTTAAAGGAAAAATAAGCTTCATTTTATCTTGAAAAATACTAGAATTTAAATTATTGGCCAGGTTGTGGTACCTATTTACAGTACTTAGAGAATATTTAGAACTATTTTGCATATTATTATAATTGTTTTTATAATTATTAGCATTTTTAAGATAATTTTGAAGTTGATAAAGGCAAATAAATTATTTTTAATATCAAGAAAAAAATTACTCTAAACTGTTTTGATAATTTTGAGACACCAAAAATTTCATGATTATAACATTTAAAATTTTTTAAGAGTTTCCCAAATATTGTAGGATTTTCCGAAGCTGAGTGTTGTAAGAATCATAACTGTTGGGATAAACGGCTTTAAGGGACATTTTGGTCGCTTTACACCTTTGATGAGTCAACCTAAGGGCCTTAGGGAGTCTTACACTAAACAATGAGATATTTAGGTCAATGTTAACAAACGGTTGTGTTTGACATACTTGCACGAAAATCGAGGAGATCCCAAGAAGAATATTTGAGTCAACTTGGACTATTAGGTAGGGGGTATGAATCCAGTAATCGCAATATGATTATTTCTCATTGATATATGTACTTTGAACTGAAATTACTTTTTTAATTGAAAAGCATGTTTTGTCTTTTTTTTTGCACTACTAGCATTCTTATTTTCATATGAGATAGCTGAATAAAATGTCATGTTGTTAATACTAAAATATTGGAATATGAAGGTGAAATGGGAGTTGATGGTCCAGAGTCCAGATTGATGCGACTTCGGTCGTAAGTCCAAGTTACATCTTTTTTTGTCCAAGTTAGACCTATGCGGACTTGGTTCTAAGTCCATACCGATGCGGGCTTGGTCTTGGCCCGGATCTTAAATGGGGTTAAAGAGTCGTGCTACCCGGTTTAGGAATTGTTATACAAAAAGAAGAGATAAGGTGGTGCCATGAGCACAGTAATGAAATTAACAATTGCTTATCGAGATAAGATGACTTTATCAGTTTTACATGACATGTGCTAGACATTTGAACATACTATGTAATTTTTCATTTTATTAAATATTACAGTATTTGTCATGATTTTGAAATAAATACTTTTATTTGCTATCTTAAAAACTAGTTAAACATTGCTTTATTGAAAACCTAAATTTATTGTTTATTGGATAATACTCTACTCTAAACTTTACAGCTCACCCCGTTTCATAGGTAACATTTCAAATGGCAGGGCAATAAATGCAATAGGAATAGCAGTAGGGTCGTCAGGACTTAAGTTGGATCTAGAGAAGGGTCGCAAGTGAAACCCCCATGATCAAGTCTTCATTTATGTTTAGTTGTCTCCTTTTAAGTTTAGCAGGACTTTAAAACTATCTAGATGTCTGTTTAAATAGTGCGTAGACACTGGATGACTGTAATGAGATATTGTGATGATGTGTGGATTTTATTATGTTGTGAGAGTTATTTTAGAGACTTAATTTGGATTATTTAGATTATAGCATTTTGACCCGTTGGTCCCCCATTGGGGGCGTCAATGCTGCCAATGTGTGGTTAATGAGTGGTCTACATCGCGCCACGTGGAAATCCTCGGGTGTGGGAAATTTTGGGCATGACAGGGCATGTTCAGTTGATGATAGACAATCTATTTCTAGCTATTGCATCTTTGTTGGAGGTAATCTGGTTACTTGGTGAAATAAGAAGCAATCAGTGGTGGCCAGATTCAATGCAGAGGCATAGTATAGGGTTGTGGCTCATGATGGTTGTTCACTTTATGTGGCTTTAGACGCTACTGGAAGACTTAGAGATAATTGGTGATGGACCTATGAAGTTGTGTGTATGTGACAATAAAGTTGCTATTGACATTGCTTATCCTAGTTTAGTATGACAAAACTAAGGGCATTGAGATTTATGGGCACTTCATTAAGGAAAAGCTGAATAAGGGATTAATTTACGTGCCCCTTTGTGAGATTAGAGGCTCAGTTGGTTGATATTTTTATTAAAGGGCCTAGTAGTAAGATTTTCCATACCATTGTTTGCAAGTTGGGCATGAGAGAGATCTATGCATTAACTCGAGGGGGAGTGTTATTTTACTTCGATTATGAGAGTATGTTTGTATTTTTGAGTTATTTTAATATAAATACATGGTGCTAAGGGATACAATCCGAATCCTGGTTTCTCTTCTCATTAGCTGCTTTTAGTTTTTTTTATCTTCCTCTCTTTTTGATTCTTCTTTTCTTTTCTTCTTACTGCAAAAATTTAGTTGTTTATTCTTTGGAATGTCCTTAGGGACTTGGATTGAGAAGTAATTAGATAATCATAAATATTTTTGTAGGATATTGTGTTGTATCTTTTTACTTTGTGGTTTGATAATTTATATGGCCAAAAACATTTTTAGGCAATTTTTAAATTTAAATCCCAAGGATTCAACCATATGACTAACATAAATTCAAGCACTATACATTTCATCATAATAATTTGACATACCTTATTCATTCAAGACGAAGATTGAACAAATATCAAAATGGTGCTTTGCTCTTTAGCTCTTTGGCAATTGAAGTTGTTCCTTTGTTGATCCAAGTCGTTCAAATTTATTCTTCGTCTAACAACCTTGCATAGTCCTTTTAAGAGCAATACTAGAATTCTTCAAGTATAAAATAAACTCACTAGGTTTCACAAATGCAAAATCTCCAAACTCTCACATACAATGCTCTCTTGTTCTAATTGCTTTTGGAAGATTATTGGAGAATATGTAAGTGATGACTTCCAATTTTTCTCTTCATGTATATAGCAATAAAAATGCATGTAGCATGGGATCATAATAGTTCTTCATTGTTGTAAAATCAAGAAGTATCCTATTCCCAATAGGATAGATACATGTATTTTACATTAATACTTGTATGTGCACTTATACATTCATATTAATAATAGGATCAATACATGTATCCTACATTAGTAAGCATGGTCGTGTGATGTTTCCTGTTCTTTATAAGATAAATACATGTATACCAGTACAAGTTCATGTACTTGCACTAATCGACCCCTATTGATTTTGTAATTGCAATTATGCCCATCAACAAATTAAAACATCTGATCCAATAAATAAAGAATTAGCAATGAGCTCCCCATTTTACAATTATTTACATATTAGTCGTTTTATCAACTAATATTTAATATAAGCTAATATGGTATGGACTACCAATGATACTGTCACAACTTAGCTTATATATATATATATATATCTCTTCCAACTATTGAATCTGCAAAACATATTTTGTACTGGCTGAGTTCGAATCCAATACCTAAGATACACATTCTTAAATATTCTCTCCTACAATAGGAGTGATAGATTCGTTATTGAATATTCACTTGTCTTCATACTTTATGTAACCTCATAAGTTCATATTTAGCCTTCGATTAGGCATCAACGCGTGACTATGTCAAAGTTCTGCAAACTACACATAAGATGAAGTAACATTCTCAGGTCCTAAGGAATTTCTTCAAACTGTAATTATAAATACTCTAAATGATGATGTTAGGTCCTAGAATATTATTCTGGTGACCCTGTTTAGTAGTTGTTATCTTACAAGCATCCACATATTAACTAAGAGTCCATACTCTAGTCTCCACTTAATCACATATAATAGTTCAATATGTGACAACCATTTTAAGGTTACGTCCAATAATCTACAAAGGTCGTAAACACTTTTTAGATTACACAAATGATCACTATCATTGATATTCTAACCTATGGACAATACTGTCATATAGTATAAGACATTATATTTGTACCCATAAAATGCATGTCATAATATAAAGAAATTTTAATTTAATGATTAAATCGGCTTTTGAGGGCAAGCTTGTCTAACATGGTTTTGGTGCCCCTATAATTTTTTTTTTTCTTCCCTTTGTTCCTCCTTTTTAACTGAATACAGTATGATCAATATCCTTTGGGCTTTATCATGAACGTTTAGGAATGGCAGATAATTGAAGAACTTGACATGTTTTTACAGATTTGTTGCTAAAGTTAAATGTAGGACACAAGAACATGTATATACCTGTTGATGTAAGCCATAGTTGCCTAAGTTGCATTTCTCTGTGCCTAAGATGTGTATGCTCTTACTATAGTAATTGGGTGGCACTTGATGAACCCTTTAGTTTGATTAGTCTTTGACTACTTTGAAACCTTATATTAAACTTCTATGGGCAGACATCTTAAGGATTATAAAATTCAGGAGTTAAGAGAGGCATGTCGTGGATTTGTTTCATTGCAAAGGTTCCCGTTTGAAAATTGAAAAACCAGTTACGAATCTTGTCCAACTTGTGTTTTATGAAATTTAAAACCTTTTTCTTTTTGGTAGAAAGCAAAACATAAAAATTTTCAATCGTGAGAAAGTACACCAGACTTTGCAACTTTCATCCACACCCTCATAGAATGGTTTATGATATCTGGAATAGTGGCAGTCTAACCAGCCCCCTTAATTCGTCGAGTAAATAGGAAAGGTATAGGTTTGTTATGAATGACCCAGTATCGAATGTAGGTAATAACATCAGCAAAAGGACGTTTTCCCCACTGCTAGCATCCTCTCTTTTAATGGAAATATGCACTCCCTATTGTTACTTGCTGTTCAGCCTCAACAGAGGCTTAGCAGCTTTTGAAGCATTCTTAGAGCATGAATAAACTGAAAAGAATTCCTTTTTTTTTCTTTTTTCGGTTAGCATATAGTGAAAAGAATTCTTCTGCAATCGAGTTTACTTAATAATGACCCTAGCTTGTGAAACTAAGATTTCCTGTGTAGCCATCACAGGAGAACAAACATACCAATACCCTAATCCAGTAGAAGGTTAAAATTGTATCATCTTTAAACCTGGTGTCCTGGCATTGTGTTTAACTGCCTGCAACCTTCTTGCTTGGTTATTACTGCTTCTTATGATTCAGGCTATGTTTGGAACTGGGATTTGTATAAGGAAGAGCACAGAAAGGAAAAATAAAGGAAACGGTAAATAAATGAGATAAGCTAATTGTTTTGCTTTTGTTTAGTTGGAATGGAAAATTATAAAAAAATGAATAGGCAATTCTCAAAAAATCCATTTTTTTGTTTGATTATGGCCACAAAAAAAAACAAAAAATGAATAGGTACTAGGAATTTTATTTCTCTTTTCTTTTCCTTTCCCTTATCAAGTCCTAGATCTAAACTTAGCATTAATGTAATGTGCTTGCATGTTCCACAATATGCAACGCATGAACTACTCAAAATAGTTGGGAAATAAGGCTTTCTGAGTTGAGTTGTGTTTTTGTATGGAGCATGAGTTTCCTCTTATTGTGTCATCTCCAAAATGTTAACGTACACAATTTTATTTAATTCCTACCTTTGTGAAGCTCATGAATTGTGCAAATGATTGCTTTTCTGTTTCTTATGGACACAGAAATAACTCTTCGAAGCCATGTACATTGATACATATGTTTAAATTTAGTACCAGGATCCTGACTAGGTTTTATACTGATAGGTGGTTGTAATTTCTGGGGAAACTGGATGTGGTAAAACTACACAACTTCCTCAGTATATATTGGAATCAGAAATAGAATCCGGTCGTGGTGCATTCTGTAGTATAATTTGTACACAACCTCGAAGAATATCAGCAATGGCTGTTGCAGAAAGAGTGTCTACCGAGAGGGGAGAGCCCCTTGGTGAATCAGTGAGCTTCTTTCCCTCTTTCTTCATCTGCCCCGCCTCTTCTTGTGTTCTGTCTTTGTTTTTAAAGTGGCATTATGGACTTCTTGTTTGCTGAATCGGTAGCTTCCTATTTGAAAACTTCTTTATTCTACTTGCTATTCGACAACAGAGATTTTTTGATAGGTTGGCTACAAAGTTCGATTAGAGGGAATGAAAGGAAGAAATACCCATCTGCTTTTTTGTACCAGTGGTATTTTGCTTCGACGTCTGTTGAGTGATCGCAACCTGAATGGTATTACCCATGTGTTTGTCGACGAAATTCATGAGCGAGGCATGAATGAAGGTGCAGTTCCTAATAATTTAGCTTGTCATTTCGGCATTCTACAAAAGCATTCAATATCAATTCTTAACTGCTTTTTTGTTTCTTCATCAGATTTCCTATTGATTGTGTTGAAGGATCTTCTTCCACGACGTCGAGATTTAAGATTGATTTTAATGAGTGCTACTTTGAATGCTGAGTTATTTTCCAATTATTTTGGAGGAGCACCAACGATCCACATTCCGGTAAGCAGAAGCTTGAATTTGTTGTAGTGTATTATGATTTCTATCTTGGTCACCAAGCTGTTCCTTGAACTGATTATGGTGTCGGTATTCGGGCATGGTGTACCCTCTAACCCAATTTGACCTTTACTGATTTCAAATATTGCATGGAAAACATTCTATAAAGACACTTAATACAAACAAATTCTAGAAAACTTTTTTCTGGCTCTCACTGTCCGGTTTCTTAAACATATCAGTTGCACGATTTATTGCTTTCTGAATGCCACCTTTTTTGGGAGAAAAATTATGTAATATTAGTTTGTTTACAACTTGTAGTGAGGTTAGGCATCTGATTTGGTGTTAGTGGCTAGAAACATGTCAATATAATTTCCCACTTTTCTCTGATATTACTGCATTTAGTTGAGATAAGATGTGGAAGTTATGTACTTTGCAAGTAGGGAAAAATTTGTTAATTTGATCTGTTTGCATTTAACATAATTACATTTTATCTAAATTCAGGGATTTACATACCCTGTGAGAGCACACTTTCTGGAAGATGTATTGGAAATAACTGGATATAAGTTGACTTCTTTCAACCAAATTGATGATTATGGCCAAGAAAAGATGTGGAAAACACAAAGACAGCTAGTGCCCCGGAAAAGGAAAAATCAGATCACTGCTCTTGTTGAGGTATTGCACTATACTGAAAATTCAGTTCTTACCTGGAATTGCAGAAAAATTTAAAACTGTGAGAATTGTTTTGCAAGGACTGACTCTTTTTTATTTATTTTTTTTAACATTCATTGAATTTTTTTAATGGATGAACCTTATGAGATTTCATGAAGTTCCTTGCCCCCCAACCCAAAAAAAAAAAAAAATACAACAACATGGGAACTTGGTAGACATGGCTAATTTCAAGTGGTGTTTGTAGAGCGTTGGTAGTGGAACTATTAGATAGCTTGATATGCATTGTTGGGACTCTTACTTAACAGTTTTAGCTTTTAGGTCAAGTGGTAATTTAACATAGTATCAGAGCTCTAGTTCTAGTAAGTTCTTGGTTTGAGTCTCATGGCATGCATGTGCTTTCCCGTTTGTGCACTTTGTTCAGTCTCTATTCTTGCATATACTCTCATGTTCCCAGTATGTTACTAGTGTCGAGAGGCCTTACTGGATCAAGCAACCCAAATTAAGTTGTTTCAACTACATTATGGCCACTTCTCTATGGACTATGGTACTAGTTACTTCATTGAATTTGCTTCACTAATGAGCTCATGATTCGATTTTGATTGTTTTAGATACCAAGGTTGAGTCCTAGACAAGCAGATATAATTTTAACAGCTAGAATGGTAATGATTTTAATTGCTCCTTTAGTGTGAAATCCCTGAGCAATGGCATTGTTTGTATACAAAAACCCAACCTGGACATGCAAACTTGTACATGTGATAATGGAAGAAGAAGCTGATATTTGATAGCACATGGATAGAGGGATATAAACCCATTTTTTTCCATTGTGGTCCGTTTAATTTAAATCGTATAAGAATAGCCTTCAATTAATAATAAATCATAAGTAACATCATTAACTAAAATGTAATGTATTCAAATGTACAAGTCCCACTGGATGGTTCTATGTTCCTGTACCCAACATTTTGATATACTAGTTTTAGACTTGTGCAATGCACGGACTTGGCATACTTCTTTAGATTCATTGTTTAACTTCAATTATTTTAAATAAAGAGTGAATGTAATTTCTTTGGTCATATTTTTAAAGTTTTTATATAATTTAACTAACTCAGGTATGCTTATAGTAAATTGAATATTAGTATACTCAACTGTATTATCTATCTCTGTTTATGTATTCTAGAAATAATATAATTTTCTTTGAAATATATAAACCACATAAATGTAATCATTCTAAAAATGAAAATTAATTATTCGCATAAAGAGAATCATGAAAAAGAGGGCTGATTAGTAATTACTAATATATGATATTTTTAGTAGAGTAAAAAAATTATAATTGAAACAATTTATTTTAAGTATCATGAGCACATTTATTTAAAGGTAAAATTAAGAAGATAGTCCAATTAATTTTTCAAATTCGTATTGAAATTAGAGTTCAATTTGTACAAAAACTACATATGTTTGGTAGCACAAAAAATATTAGAAGTTGTGAAAAATAGAGACCCCTACTTTGTACTACCAAATAATGTATACTTAACATGTGTCTTAATATTTGACGAAGTAATAAAAAGAATGTATTTGAGGTTATAGGTTAGGAAATTAAAAAAAATAGTCAATTCACTCTTAGAATTTTTATTAAATGTAGATACAATCTTAATTTTTTATAATGCATGTACTTAAAAGTAATAGTTGAAAAACTAAGAAAATAGTTAATTGACTTCTACAATTTTTAATAAAAAAAAGGATGCATTTTATTTTAGAAGGAATTTTAAAAGGTCAAAAGAAGTAATTATCTTTTTGATGATTACTTATTGATTTGCACAAGTAAGCGAACCTAGATAAATTAAAAGATAATGGATAAAAGAAGAGCCACCCACAATATTTATTTTTTAATTTAATTTCTTATTTTGTTGTAATGATTTAACCTTTTGTTTTTATTTTTGTAAATATTATTTGCATAGAGAAGATAACCTAGATAAATTAAAAAACAAAGGTAAAAGGAAAAAAAAGGCACTTAAAGTCAGCCACTTGTCACAACCATAGCGACAATGACATAATTTAATATTTTATGTAATTTATTTTACATAATTTAATCGTGTATTCATCTAACTATTTATGTTTAACTCATCTAACTATTTATGTAAACTAATTGTATATTCATCTAACTATTTGTGTTCAATTGTGTATTTCATCTAAATGAATAAATATAACAATAACAATTCTTCTATAATCTATGCATGTATATGTAGTAATCTATACACTTACATGAATGTAGTGTATGTTCATGAACATAACATATAAGAACCAAAACAAATACAATGAATCGTTTATTCATGTATTAATCAATATATGTATATGAACCTAAAATGCATGTACTAACATAAATATAGACATAAATGCATTAATCAATGTACTAACATCTATAAATAAATGAAAAATAAATAAAATCAGTCACAAACACCATTAATACATTAAGTAAATACATTAAATAATAAGTACATTGAATCAATCTAAAAAATAAGTACATGCACTAACCAAAGAGACAACAAAACGATTAAATAAATGTATAGTGAACCAAAGAGACAACCAAACAATTATTTTTTATTTTTTATTTTTTAAACAACACTTTGGAGCCACTCAAAATGAGCCACTTGTCACAACCTCGGCGATAGTGGCCTCCTTTTCTATATTGTATATAGATTTCAAGTTGAGTCCTAATGTCCCAAGATTGGGTTCTAGGTCTGACACGCAGATACAAACACGTGCAACTGATACCAGTAATTCAGGCCACCATTTTAATTAGTTTATATTTGGTTCTGATGATATTTTTGGTGATATTATTATAATGCAGAAGGTAGAAACTGAGATAGTGGCACAAAGGAGGACACTTTTCTGGCTGCATAAATTCTTGTCTTTTGATGATGCAGACATGATCCCCAAATTTTGTGGGCCTTGAGGCATGAAAGACAAGGGTTCTTTTATCAATCCTTTTTCTTTAATCGATTAAGGAAAATAGTTTAACTCCTCCATTGACCTCAGAATCTTTCTGCACATTTTGCCCTATACGTTGATGAGAATAAATGGCATTGGCCATGGCCAGCTGACTTATTGGGATGGCCATATCCCCAATTAGATGAAAGTTAGAGCTCATGTAAGCCCTTCCTAATAAGAGAAGATCCTGTCTGAGAAGAAGCGGGGGAAAAGGATGCATTCCTTTTGCTGGGAAATTATGTTAATTTGTGAATGTGTACCTTGATTCTTAGTTGTCAAGGTTTTGCTACTATGTGCAAGCATGCTATTTTGACCAGCTGCAACCAGAGTCTCATAGTTACCAGGAAACATAGAACTAAATCGCGGTCGCGGACCGAGACACGGACACGGTGTAATAGACGCTGGTGTTGCGGATGTTACGTAACGGGACACGGTCACTTGAATTGTAAATTTTATTTTAGGTTACAAATTTCTTATGAAATTTATTTTTACATATTTTTAACTTGAAAGTAATTTACAAGACATTTTAATAAATTTAAACGTACATTTAGTTTACTGTAATGGCCACCTTCTATGTAAATCCATTCCAAAAATCTCCATTCTTTCTTAATTACATTTATACTATATTTATTGAGAGTCCAAAAAAACTCAAATCCTTCCTTGAGGTGTGTGAAGTAAACCAACGAAAAGGCACTATAGACTATAGAGTATAGATAACCCTCCGCTCTCTCTTCTTTCAACTTTACTCTCATAAGATTTCTTCTCTCTTCTCTCTCTCCTCCCTTCCCTATTTTTCTTGGAAAACCCTAAATTCACTCCATCAGATTTCTTTTCTCTCTCCTCCCCTTTTTTCTTCTTCTTGAAAAACCCTCTTTTACTCCCATCAAATCTCCTCTCTCCCATCTATCCTCTCATTCCCTCTTTTTCTCCAAAAACTCGCTTTTTACTCACATCTATCTCTTCTGCAACCCTCCGGCTCCCATCTTCTTCCATTTATCGAGCCTATCAGTATCATCAATCACAGAGTCCAGCCAAAGAAATTCTAGTTCATGAACCAGCAAGTTGCCGAGGTGGGGGTGAGTTTATGAGATGGCGTAAAGGTACTAACGTCTGGTACGGTAGCCGTAACGGCCAAACGGCCATTACGGACACGTTAAGGCGACGTATCGACCGCTACAAATGTGTATGAAAGTTACTCATTACAAACCATGTAATGGGAACGCTGTCTGTCGTTACCGTTATGTAACGGCCGTTACGGCTTGTAACGGTTGATTTTTAATTCTATGCCTAGAAACTCTCTTTAAAAGGAGAAACCCGTTTCCAGAATGGAGATGAAACTATCATAATATTTTAAGGGAAACTTATAGAAAACAATTTCGAGACGATTCTGAAACTGTAATATAATTTAAAGAAACTTGTCGGGCACTCTAAAAAAGATATCATGGAAACTCCTTAGAAACTCGCTTCTCAAAATTTATATTATTTTTTATACCATCAAATCTTATTATTTGACAATAATATATAAATTTTCAACAAAAGTCTATAAATATTGTGTACTATTAGTATTTTACTTGATCATCAAAGTATTCTAAGTACTTTATATTATTTTTTTTTTATGGTTTTTAATGGATTGTTTGGCAAATATTCTATTTAATTTTATATTACCGAGTGTTTCTCGTTTCTCATAATTTTTTAAGGCCACGTTTTATGCTTCTGTTTCCCATAACTGGCTGGTTAAATGTGGGGGCAGTTTTGCTTTTTCCAGTTGTCAAGTATGTGATGCCTGCTTCACAGGCAAGGACTTGCAAATCTGTTATACAGCTGGTGGCAACTATCTTTCTTAAGTTAGTTATTTGGATTGTTGCTGTTTGTCTATGTTACATGGACTCAGGTACAGTGTCAAGTGTGGGTGTATGTGTTTAAGTGGTAGATTCATATAATTTCCATGTCCAAAGACACGGGGACGGTAAAATATTTATATTTCTTACTATACTTCACTTATTTTATAGGATAAAATAAAGTTTACTCAGTGCAATAGAGCATTTCGTACATTTTTTTTGATAAATAAAAGTATCATTGAAAGGCACTAAAAGGAGCGCCGTCTATGTACACAAACCATTCAAATCAACACGGAAGTGAAGCTCATCAATAAATTCTATAAGAGATAATAGGGATTCACAAAAGTACCCATTACACCAAAAATGTAAACTATGCAGTAGGCATGATTTTAACTTATGTACTGCCATAAAAATGTCTTCAAAAGTATGACGATTCCTTGCTCTCCAGAAGCACCATAAAATGCATAATGGTGCCACTCTCCACACTTTCTTCTGATTCACTACGTACCCCTCCTCCCAACTTTCCAATAACTTAACAGTTGATTTTGGCATGACCCAACACACTCCAAAAACTGACAAGAGAATGGCCTAAAGCTCCTTCAAGTTTATCATATTTCTATGGTAAACTCAAAGTATTAAACATTTTTGTTGTGTGAACGTTCAACAATACATGTCAGACATACATCTCATACCCATACCCATACCCATACCCTTACCAAAATGTCGAGTATTTGATACGGGTACTTTATACATTTTAGAAGAGTTCATATAACATAACTGTTTGGAGGGTGAGTTGAACCTATGACCTCATATGGCTTTTGGGGTGGGGGCACTACCACTAGGCTAACTCCGCTCCTCGGTGTTTGTACATTCATGATATTTTACTCAAGTTGCTTTTTTCTTTGTCATAGAGGCTGGGAGGCAAAATATGTGAAAGCTTCATATTCTTTCCCTTTTCTTTAGTAGTGAGAAGCTGTAGAAAAACCTGACACTAATATTAACTTGAAAACTTGTAAATAACTCTGTAACTAGTCTTCTACCTTGTTATTATTTCACAGGATGCTCTTAATAAATCAAACTTTGAGAATTATAGTGCAAGGGCTCGTGATTCACTGTCATCTTGGACACCTGATTGCATTGGTTTTAATCTTCTTGAAGCTGTTTTATGCCATATATGTCGGAAGGAACGGCCTGGTGCCGTCTTAGTATTTATGACAGGCTGGGAGGACATTAGTTGTCTGAAGGATCAACTTAAAGCTCATCCTCTCTTAGGTGACCCTAACAGGGTTCTGCTGCTTACTTGCCATGGTTCAATGGCAACATCTGAACAAGTAAGAACATTTCAATTTCCACTGTTTTGCACTGGAGTTCATTATTATGTCAGTATTATTCTCTTCCTCATGATCGTCCTCGCCCTCCTAGTATACCATCATTGGTATTATTGTTCTGCTACTTGTACAATTCTTATTTTGAACTTGAGGTTATGATTAGTGATATGAAATGTTGGGAAATAATTTTGGGTTTTTTTGTTATCAAACTGATGGAATGAAGAAGGGTGGTAAGAGTTTCTAAAGCTTCCAAATGGACTCAACATTGTGATTCTCAGTGAAAACTTATATGAAGAGTAGTATGGAAATAAAATTCATCTCTATATGCTTTGTATTCTTTTCTTCTCCTCCTTTCTTTTTGAATATTTCCAGATAAATTAAACATTATATAAGATTTCTTGGAATGGTATGAGGTAATTCTATAGGACCAAGCTATGGTTTAAGGGCTACGCACATCCCAACTTTGTTGAGAAATATTTTCTTAGCTTTGTCGGGGATTTCTGGAGATATGCATCTGCAGTTTTTAGTAATAATGGTTGGCCAAAGCTATTTGTTTGTTGACTACGTAGCATAGACATGGATACGGGATATGGACATGACATAATATGGACAGGCTGACATTGCAAAACTCAAAAAAAGAGGACACAACACGACAGGGACATGTGGATATATTAATATAGTTTAGCTGCATTGTTTTAGATTTAACTTGCTTGGGTACACATTATAAGTAATTAACACCAATATACCATACAAGCTCCACCAACAGTCTTACTTTGTTTTCTATTTATTCTGATAATGACAAATTTTGTACTCCTTGATACTTTTAGTTCTTTCTTTATTTGTTTATATAGATTTAATTATGACAACGACCATATTTATATCTTTCTTTCAAATGCTTGTATTTTTCTTTATTTCTTGATTTCCCCTCAATGAGAGGATTTTTACTAGTAAGTATTCTGCGTTTGTCAATGTTTTTTCTTTTATTCATACATACTATTTTATTTCCATTTTCTTGTGTTGCATTTCATTTTATTACTCCTTTTATTTGTGATATTCCACAGAAACTCATATTTGGGAAGCCACCACCTAATGTCCGTAAAATAGTACTTGCTACAAATATGGCAGAGGCAAGTATTACAATCAATGATGTAGTTTTTGTCGTTGATTGTGGAAAAGCAAAGGAGACCACTTATGATGCGTTAAATAATACTCCATGTCTCCTACCTTCATGGATATCACAAGCTTCTGCTCGGCAAGTCAGTTACCTTCTTCTCTTCTTTTACTTATACCTAATCTTAGAGGCCACTACAGTGCATTGAAGTTTAAATTGCTTTAAAAAATTTCAGTCACTTAAGTTGTGTGGCATGCATGAATAAGAAGAATTAGAAACCTCTAAAACTCATCAAATGAGGGATAACCATTTTGGTATCTGAATCATATGTATATGATTTTGTGAGCATAAATTTGTATTCCGCTGTGTCGGTTGTGGGTGTTTGCTTGAGTGCAACATGGAAGTTGGATGTTTGGTTCTGCATGAATGAATCTGTCTTTATGTGCATGTCTCAATGTAGAGATATTGAAGTCGCTTGAAAAACTTGCATTAGGTGGTTGACAGCATCATGCCTGTCCTTCCAAATAGTTTTTAGGGTGTCATTTGCAATTTGTTAGTTCCTTCTTTGTTGTGTCTTCATTTGTTTATTATTATTGCTAATGAGCATCTTTTATTTTGTTGTTTTATGTGGGGTGCAGAGAAGGGGTAGGGCTGGCCGTGTGCAGCCAGGCGAGTGCTACCATCTATATCCCCAATGTGTATATGAAGCTTTTGCTGAATATCAACTTCCTGAACTTCTGAGAACTCCTTTGAACTCTCTCTGCTTGCAAATAAAAAGTTTGCAGGTTGGAAGCATAGGAGAATTTTTGTCAGCTGCTCTGCAGCCACCAGAACCATTGGCTGTAAGTAAATTTTCTTGGTCAATTTTCTTTTCGTGCTATCACTACTATATCTTGATAACAGTCATGGATCTTTCTAGATGTGTGGTCCAGTACTAAAGCTTGCTGTTTATTCAAGTTCCGCTTCTCTGAATATGTGGAAAGTGCCATGGGCCATCTTTAAGTTTTCAACAATTGTCTACTAGAATTTGATCTTTGAATTGTGTTTACGAACAAAAAAATCATAGACAATAAACATATAGACAAAGTACGTGAGATATGTTACAATCTCACAAATAAATAGTGGTAAGACTCAACATGAAAATGTCAATCAAGAAGAGAATAATATTGGAAGTGTTTTTTTTTTTGGGTTAAATCTTGGAAGGTGTTGAAGGAGAAGGGGGAAGGGGATTGGACTTGGGGATGGGGTGGGGGAATGAAAGGGAAAGTTGTGTGAATAATAGAGGCTTCATTATTATGTCAAGTAATTCAACTAAAGCTATGTTTGGTGTGAGTGAATAGAATAGTCCTTCCGTTCCTATTCGAATATTTGGTAAGACCAATTAATAATGCTAGAATAGATTGGTATATCAATGTATAATACATAAAGAGGTATTATATTATATATTATAATGCAGTATATGATATTGTGTATGTTATTATAGATATCATATATTAGATTCAATACATACACTATATGTTATTTATTAAGTACTACCAACATATATGTAATATAGGCAGTATATATATAATATATGATTTTACTAAATTTATTAATATATCATAATATTGTAAAAATGTATATACACAATATATAATATATATGCTGTGTTATATAATGTATATTACATATAATATAATATGATAATATTATACAATATAATTTAATATCGTATTATACGATGGAATAAAGAAGCGGGAATAGCCATTCCATCCCTTGAGAGAGGGAATGCTCATTCCGTTCCATTCATGCTTACCAAATGTAGCCTAGCAGTTTAGTGACGGCAGAACTCTTACTAAGCAAAATTCCTACAGGTTTTTTTTTATACTAGATTTAACACTTGCCAATGATTTAGATCATGTTAAAAAATAAATTGAGAATTTCATGGGTCCCATAGCGGGGCCTTCTTTGATCAAGTCTTGGTTTAAGAGTCTTATTTTATGTTTAATTGATGTTATTATGCCATTGTTTTCATTTTATTAGACTTTCATAAGTTTTAGGTTGCGCTTGGAAATGTGGATTTGGATATGGGACTAGATTTCAAATCCTTGGATTTTAAATACCTAAGGTTTCAAAACTATAGATTTGGAAATCCCTTGTTTGCATAAAAAATATAAGTGAAAGGGTTTAAAATCCTTTGACCCTTGTTAAACCCCAATATGGTCATATATTCATATAAATACATAAAAATTTATACATTACTAACTTGAGTACATATTTATACATTACAAACTAGTATACATATACATATATCGTCAATGTTTCCCTAGCCAGAAAACTAAAAAGAAAAAATGAAACTGAAAATTATCAATTTCAAAAGAGACCACAACTAGTTTATCAATAAATTTTAAAAAAGATCCTGACTAGTTATATATATGCCCAACTAAAAGAATTTCTTAATGAATACATACCTGTAGGGGAGGTGATCCAGTTTGGACTAGGATTCTGTCTTTTGGAGGGCCTACGAAGGTGGCTTTTTCTGTCTGGTATAAGGTCCATCAGATTATCCTTTCTATCAACAACTCTTTTCAGTTTCCAAGTTATACCTTTGTTTAGCCTTTTGACACAAAAATCAGCCTTCCACAAACTTTTCCACCAGAGACCTAATTGTCTGCAGTGTTATATTAGGTTTCTAGGGTTTCTTATATCATCTGCAAACTCACCATTATGTTGTAAGCTTGCATCTATGAAATACTGCAGAAGTATAATTATTTTATTCACCTGGAAAAAACTTCCCTTAATTTCCATTTTCTATAGAACTTGTGAATTGTCATTATATATTTTCATCAATATAATGATAGCCTAATCTGACCGATACTGGAGAGTAGATGGAATTATGTAGATACACATGGCCAAATTGTGAATTCATTTCGGTGGATATGTGATTTGATTTTTCCAGCACAACTGTGAATAGAAAAATATATTGTTGTACTATTGGACCATAGATGGGACTCCCAGATATATCTGGCTGAGATGCTGATCACCTCTATACTTTTTGAAATGACTAAAAGAGTGATGGAAGCATTTCTTGGACTGATGAAGACAACCTAAACTGTATGTATGCCAACATTGATGAGATCAATGCAGATGGATAAAGTCATTATTGGGTATCTTGTTGATATAGTCCTTGAAGGCAAATTACTTCATCATACTATAGCATCTGTTATGGGGTTTTAGGAGTTGATTGAAAGGCTCAAAGTAGGAGGATGGGTTAAGTTTGATTAAAAATCAATAGGTTAGGGTTTTGGGACTAAAAAGGGTTTTTTCCTTGGGATGTGCATGGTAACCTGAGATTAGTGATTTTGTGGAAGAGAAGGAGAAGAAGAATCTACAAATCCCACCTAAAACTCCTTAGGAATTACTCTCTAATTTATGGTTGCTCAAAGCATCACATTTTGTGCCTTAACACAAATTCTCTAGAACTCCGCCCCATTGAATAGAAAGATTGCACAAGTTTCTTTGAGCCTTTGGCTTTCCTAATTTCATTAGCACTATGACTCTAAAATTAGGAAACTAACAAATTTCAAACAACTACAATATTCTAGAACTAATAAAGAGACTATTTAAGACCGAAATAATAATATTTAACTCCCAACACGATCCATGGGTGACCCTTATAGCCATGTCCATCAATTTGCTAAATTTCCTAAGTATCCCTAACCATTAAAATATAGCTACTGAATCTATCTAGCAGCATTCTAAGCTATGAAATAAATAAAAATGAACCCTAAACAAAAACATCCAAAGCACTCTCCATGTAAAATTTCTGATTTTCCCCTTTTCTTCTTTCCCCCTCATTATCATGAAAGAAATAAGAATCTTATTGAAGGGAATTGTGCTTTTTTATGAGATAGAGGTATTTTACAAACCGAATGGGGTTAGAAGGTTGTACCTTTAGCCTGTAAGGTACATGGATTCCTGAATGCCGCCACTTCTACCAAAATATTTGACTACAACCGGCAAATTTTGTTTGGAAATCTGATATATAGTTCAAAATTTTACCTTGTGACCTCTATTTTCTATTGTCATTGATTTTGTACTTCTTAAATATCCCTATTGCCTATTCTATTGTTTACTTTTTGGAAAAAGATTCTGTCCCAAATTTTTAAATACTTCTATTATACTCAAAATATGCTTTTTTGGACAAACTCACGTTTAAAGTACATTTGTGAAATATATGCAAATATGCTTGTAAACTTTATTCTAAACATATTAGGCATGAATAATCCATCAAATGTATAATACACATCCAAAAAGAGATATCAAAATTGAATTTTTTTATAAACATCTTTGTTTTCCTCTGAGGAACGAGGGCAGGATGTGTCTCTTCCTTTTTCCAAACTCCTCTTAGATTTGTTGTCATAATGACATGTTGATCAATCCATTGGCCTTGAAGTCAGAACTGATGAACCATGAATCTGTCTCCTGAACAGCTGAGTGAAGAGTTTGATTATAAAAGCATTGTCATGAAGTAGTTTATATGGTTTTATTCTGGAGTCGTGAAGTTACAGAGGTTTTGGAAGAAGGTTTTTATGAAAATAGTCTTAACATTATGCAGGTCCTAATACCATGGTTTGTGTTGACCAATATGTTCAACATGTTGGGAAGCATCACTATCCCATTTTGTTTTGTTCTGTTCGTAATGTCGCACCTTGTTGCAAATGGGGTACAATGCATAGTGAGAGATGCCCAAAGTGCCTTGTGTTGATAAGGCAAAGTGCCCCAATTCAGCATGAGATTTAGGTACTAGGCGTGCATAATTCTATGTTTATACAGCTATAAGGACAAAAGATAGTGGTCAAGTGCAAAATAAGTTCCAAATCAGTGAAAACAATCTTCAATCATTAGTTCCTATGATTTTTGGACAAGTTCAAGTCAATTCCTGACATTAACTTAGTAGTTTTTGAGAAGCTGAAATACGAAGTTACCTTCCTGTGCACCAAAAGTATGCATTCCTAGAAGTTGAATTTATGGTTTGGGGGAGCAGCAGTTTTTTGCTTTTTTATTTTTATTGGTTTTTGGGGAGTAGCAGCTCTCAGTAGAATTTATGGTTTGGGGGGTCACTACTACCACCTACAACAAATATGATTATGAAAGATCTGCCGTTTTCAAGGCATTAAGTGCATGAAGGCATGCCTAAATTCTTTGTCTTCTTCTTCCCTATGTTTTTCTTACCTTTTTTTTAAATTTATTTCCTTACCTTTTTTCATTTCCTTTAATGATATACTTAAATGCAGCATCCCACTTTGGCGTCATACATATTAACAAGACTTGTTAAATTGATCCTTCATTTCTCTTCCTGTATTTTTTCCCTTTCTTTTCAAAGGCACCTGATCGCTAGTATGTAGTCCAATATATGTTCTTGTTTTCTTCCTTTAATATGGCTTGATTAATTGCATAGAGTTCATGTTAATGAACATAGTGGTCATGGATTCTGTGCGAGCTCAGATAGTCACGTGAGAGATGAGTAGGTTCCCTTTAGTTCTATTCATGTTACTGTATGTGAAACAAGTTGGAGTTAATGCATTACAGGTCCAAAATGCTGTTGATTTTTTGAAGATGATTGGAGCATTAGATGAGAATGAAAAGCTTACACATCTTGGTGAGTATGTTATTTCTTGTATGAGGAAATTGGTGTGGGATGAATATTTTTGTTATGTGTTGCTACTCTTGTTGATACTGTCTCCCTTTTTTTTGTTAATTTTTTTTTCTTTTTTAATCAGGAGGGTATCTGTCAATGCTGCCAGTAGATCCCAAGTTAGGAAAAATGTTAATAATGGGTGCTATCTTTCGTTGCTTTGATCCTATTCTGACAATTGTGGCTGGACTTAGTGTCAGGGATCCTTTTCTTTTGCCTCAAGAAAAAAAGGATGTAAGTATGAATTCAGCGTCATTTCCTTTTGCCTGATGATTAAAGGGACCTAAGTATAAAATATAGGATTATTTTTATCTTTTAGTGTGTCAACAATGCATTAGTCATAGCCTCTGTGATGTTTAATTTTATGTACCTTTGGAACCATGAAGCAACATGCTCGGCATCCATTTTTGTACTTTAGTGAGATGCGGTGAGATATGTAAGAAGAGTTCTTTATGAAAAAAAAAAGATGTTACTGGCTTGATCATTGATGTAGCCATGTGGTGTTAGTGAAATGAGACTAAGCATTTGCGGCAAAGGCATTCCATCGGAAGACATTAGACAGTGAAATAAATAAATAACTAAAATCATCAAAATAAGATCAAACAGGCTCCATTGAAGACAATTTTTTTTATTTTTTTGTTGAAAGTTTTCATCAGCTAGCTATGAGGCATTGTATTGAAGCTGGTATGTCTGTTGCTGGTTTTCAATGAATTTACCCAAGCCAGCCAATTTTGTGTATCTCGTTTTTAACCTTTGTGCCATCCAGACTTCCTAACATGAGGGCTTGGATGATGTTTATTTAACCACTTTTAAGGTATGCTTGCCTGCCTGGGAATCGATTTCCTGGGAAGGAACTGGAGTCTCTGTGAGGGTTTAGGAAATCCTGTTCCCTAAACGAATGAAAGTTTCAATTGTCTCCATTAAGATGAATTTGGGTTTTAGTATGCTTGCAATGGTTGAGAGACTGGGATATTCTTGAGAGCGACAGGAAGAAACATTTCAAATCTAGGACAGGATTTAGGTTGACCAATTCATGAGGGTCTATGACTTTTTGGTGAAATTTACTAGCCTGCACTACTGTTTGGCATACTATGACAACGTGCACACCTTTTTGGTATTCATAATTTCTCCATTTTATGAATATTATGTAGACTGAAGAACTAACTTCACTATCTATTCGGTTTCTTTCATTTTCTCTCATTCTTGTGTCATAGGGGTTGTTAACAGCCAGACAGGTCACGTTTACCATGTGTAGGCCTCAAATTATCATTTTTTTTGTTGATAGTAGTGCATGCTTCTATATATAGGATATTCTCCTTATTAATCTTTTTGCTCCTTTTCTATCTCTTGCACAGACTTCTTAGGGTCAATGTTTTTGTGTGTCCTTTCTAGCCTTAACACACCAAATAAGCTTCTGTATTATTTATTTATTTTAGTTTTACCAAACAAGGTTCTGTATAAGATCATTCCTAAAAAATCTTTGGGCTTCTTTGTTAAATACTCCTTGAAATCCATCTACTGCAATATTGCAAGTGTTTCTTGCATGCAATTTTTTTTTCCCCTTTCCTGTCTTTCAAGTAGAATACATATTCTTTAAGTTCCATGTCTTGCTCTCCCACAAGTCTCCTTCCTACTACCTTTAATGCTAAAATGACAACCTGAACTAATATGTACACATTTAATAGTTAAGACCTTTAACCATTAACCTTGCTAGGTGACCAGTTTGTAGATTGAATCTGATCCAGAACTAATCCATGTTTGCATATTTCAAGTGTGACTTATAGGATGTTTTTTTGAGGGAATCCAGCCTTTTTCTTTGTTAAATTTTTTTTGGGCAGCATTTATTTTCTATTTTTGAAGTGGCAATTTAGAGGAGTTAGGCATTGGGTTTTATTTGTTTCCACATTTTAACATCTGCCAAATAGTTTTCTCCCAATCTAGCAGCACTTTTTTGAATGAAATCTCTCCCTAAAAACTATAATTTATTTAGTTATGCATATTCCGTTTGTGATTTTGTACGTGTGAGAGACAATGGTAAGGTGGATGAGGTTTACGTTTTTTCTGAATTTTGTGAATTGATGATGTACCTCCTTGGTGCTGGGAAGTGTATGACCAAGGTGTGGAAGATTTAACTGAAGAGAAAGATCCCATTTTAGGTTCTATTGACATGGAGAAACTGTGTTGACAAGTTCGGAGACAGTTGATTGTTGCTTAAAAATGAGCTATCTGTTTGGGATTGTTAAGACATGAGAGTCGTAGTCAGTGAGACAAAGTTTGTTTCCTGTGCGTTAGAGTTACACTGGGAGTTAACTTCTTAGGTCTTTCGTTTTCTCTATTAATTTAAATTTAGTCATAGGATAAAGGGAAGGACCCTGGCTGATATAATGAAGCCTTATCTTAAAGGGAGAATGTGATCCCAATGTACAGTAACATACCTAATGTAATTACTGCAATGAAGAGAACGCCCTACATTAACATGAAGCCAGAAGCAGATGAGCTCCTAGAGGATCTGGAATGCAAGTCTGAGAAAGTATTCATCAATAATACCTCTTTAGCACACTGTATTTTGGAGAAATGGTAATCAAAAGCAGATATAGCACATTCAAGAAGGTATAAACTTGATGAATTGATAACCAGAACCAGACATGGCAAACATTATTAGAAGTAGTGTCTCTGATGTAATATAGTTTTTGAAAGAACATCCATTGATTGGCAGGGTGAAAGACCTATTAAGTGAGATCTCTTTCTTACAATTGTGCTTCAGTACTAGAGGCTTCTTTTTTTATGATATATTATTTATTTGGGTGTTTGCGCTCTTATATATCCGGTGGAGAAAAAAAGGCTTCAGCTACGCTTTTGTTAAACATTTAAGGGATAGAACAGGTTAATTGATTTTTCTTTCCTTCCGAAATAGCCAGCCATGAAAAAAAAGGCAGACTATAAAATCAGAAGAAAAAGAGAGAAACTAGAAGATTACTTAAAAATTCTAACATAAAATGTTCAGGAGAAATAAATCTAGACCTCAAAAATTTTATCGTCCATATTTGATAGGCTAACTTTGTTGCTATTACAATGGTCTGATACTTTGTTGCTATTAAAATTGTCTAAAAGCTTGAAGCCATGAGTCAGGTACCCTTGATGGTTCAGGTGGTTTATCCTGAGATGCATTTGAGCAGCCCTTTACATCGCAACATGCAACAATCTGAAGGGGAGAGATTGAAGAGGATGTTACTCATAGGATTACAGTTCAATGGCTACATTTTGTTTTATACTGCTATACTTACTGGCTTTCACTTTTCATGTTTTTGACAACAGTAGAAGGAAAGATTTAGGAGAATGTTACCCGTAGAATGAAAGTTGCGTGCTATGTTAAATATGTGCTTGTGGTTGTTTCTTTATTTCAATATAGCTAAACAGTGAATTCTTTAATATCAAGGCATAATAAGCATGTATTTAGAGCTAAATTTTGGGGCCCAAAACCAGTCTTACATGACTTCTCCGCTGTTTGAATGTCGCAAGTTTTATTCTCATACAGCATAACAATATTGCAAAATGACAGAATATTACTGGGTTGAGTGGAAAAGTTCAGAACAGGAGAACAGTGCTTTCTAGACATTTTTAGGATAGCCCTGATGGTTGGTAAAATGAAGAGCAGCAAGGTGATGAAGATTGAAGGTTTAAAATTTGGAGTTAAAAACTACAAATATCATGTATGGAATTAGGAGAATATCTAAATATCATTTTTTATTTGTGCATGTGATTTATGACGTTGTGGAGCCTAATTGAATCATGTCTGCTTTAAGAACAGTTGGCTCAGTGGTTGGAAAGGCTTTCCGTTAGAGAAAAGAGGGGAAAACATGAGTTAGGAGCAAGCATATTTTGTATGAAAGCTGAGGACAGTAGTAAGGATGACTAAACCTATAGTCATTTAGTTCAGGATACCACCTTTTGAGGAGTTGAAAAGAAATGCAGTGTTGACTTAAATCACATAACAAGTCCTCGTCGTTTGAAAAACATGCTTAAGGTGTCACGACCCCAAACCCACCTTGTGTAGATTAAGAATCATAACCAGCCAGTAGCTTATCTACTTAACACCGAACTAAACCAAAAGACTGATCACTTGCATTTGATATAATGCGGAAGCATGATTCACTCTTTTATTTATTAGTAAATATAAAGCAAATACCTATGCCACCATCAAAATATAGTTTTGTTACACGACCATAGTCTTAACACAAATTTAGGAAAATCTACTAGTTCAAACTTATCACAAATTAAAATAGAACTCGATTCTTCATGACATTCACACATAAGTAACTTAACCAACAACTTTTTAAACTTAAGCTCTCAAACTTGGTTACCTAAAAATGTCTAAGAAAACACGAGCTACAAGCCCAGTGAATAATAGAATAATTGAAGTATCAAAATATACCACGGGCTTGATTTACATATGACATAAATACCATTTGCATAAGATCTTGAAACAAGTAAAAAGATATTCATATACTAAATATAAGTATACCTTTCAAAAGATGCTAATTTAATTTTATACTTGCAAAAGCATCTAAATATCAACATTATATATAATTCATAATGTACTCATGATCTCGGCTAAATGAAAAATCTGTAACAAAACGTATGCACTAGTGATGAGTAACAGAACGACAAAAAGTCTTGAGGAACGTCTTCCTAATCATATTAAGTTTTGGACTTATTTTAAATCCCCAGATGTAGGACCTACGAGTATGGCACATGTAGCTTTCAAATCTTATTCATTTTATACAAAACTTAATTCATGGATTTTCTTAATAGAATAATACAAGGCTTAACATCAAAATATAATAACTATTTTTGAAGAGTAACATAAACATATTATCATTTACTTTGAAAACGTATTGTTCAAATATAATTTATAGAAAAAGAACATTTTTATTGGAAATATGTACGTTTTATTCCAAATACATCATTACTGGGAGCTGGCCAGAGATAAGAAAGCTAAAGTGGGGAGTTGTTTCTCAGTCTCTTCAGGTGTGATCATTTTGTTTCTGTAGTTAGAAGGAGCCTACAGAACTGGGAGCTGGTACGTTGTTTGGCATGTTGTATGATTGCAAAATTAGGGGGTGAGGGAGGACTCTATGGCCAAAAGAGAGCCCTTTCCTTGGAAGGGGATTTGGATGACTAGGCCACTTCCTAAGGTGGACGTTTTGTGTGGATGGCTTCCTCTGGAGGCTATTCTTGTCACGGCCCATCTCGGGTGGTTAAATGATACCGCCTCTAAAATGGTACGTAGCAAAACCACCTAACTCCCACACTTAATTAAAGTCAATTAATCTGATTAAAAATAAAATGAAAAGACAAACCACTGCTACATAACAAGTACTGTAATACACACGTCAAGACATCACTATTCTCAGTTACAGAACATCAAAGTATCACACTTTAAACCAACAATGTACAATAATGTACCACATATCTCACTACAAGATGACAACATAAACATTGAATACTGCTCACAATACTCCACTTCTCTAAGACTCCAGTTGCTCAGTGGACCACTTTTATTGTTGCACATGTGAAATGTGTTCCCATAAAATGGTTAAGCTAATCACATGCTTAGTGAGTATATTGATACCATATAAATAGAAAACAAGTAAAACAGTTATAGATCAAGATTAAACTCAAATAACTTTTTCGAAGAACATTTTAATAAAAATTATCCATAATAAGGATATAATTTGATCTATCAATGAAAGATAATTGTCTTGAAATCAAAACTGTAATCAACATCCATGTGGGTTCAATAAACTCATTCCATATAACCAAGGGTTGATAACCTTCAACCAAAGTTATGACAGTACTGTTATCTTGATTATCGGCTCAACTATTGATGTTGGCGGAGTCACGGGTCATTTATTATTTTTCTAATGGTAGGGATCCTTCCCCACTAAGCCCAGAAGCGAGGCATATACTTCCCTTTTAAGCCCGGAAGCAAGGCAAATACACTTCCCTATTAAGCCCGGAATCAAGGCAAACACACTTCTCTATAAAGTCCGGAAGTTAGGGAACAAGGCTATAATAGCATGAATCCATTATTGCATTTAAGAAACATTCTTGATCCAATAACTAACAATATTTCATAATACCAATTTCACAAATAAAACCATTCCATTGCTATAAAGAAACATAAGATTCATAATTATAGAATAGTTAGGTTTTCAGTTCATGTAATTTTATATACTCACCTTACATCAATTGCCACCTAACTCTAGTTCTCTCTAATCCTTAAACAAAGCTTAAGTGGGCATAGGACTCTCTTGATTTAACACAAGTCAAAACATATGATGCAATGAGTAATAGATTTACATTTTCATATCCATGCATTTAGATGCATACTTAAATCTACTTCCCACAATTATGCGTTATCATAAATGCAAATGGAATGGACGTGTATGCATAACTCACTCATTCCAAGGTTTAAGAACTCCTAATCTCATTAAGATGTTTAAATTTAGCTAAGGATCTACTTAAAGTGATAAGATACACAAAATATAGATTACCCGATAGTGAACACTTTAACACCAGTGTACTCTTTTCCTCGTATCTTTTAGAATGGTAAGAATGTATTACTGAAACTAGTGTCATTAGAAAGTAGACTTAGAGGGCTTTAAGCTGATAGGTCATAAGTCTAAAATGAACTTAGGGTGAAGGAGATACACCGACTTGAATATAAACCAAATAATCTAAAAATCAGAGTTACAGTTAGCATTTTTAAGGTAACTTTAAACTAAATTCTGAATCAATCCACAATGATCTGGGTTATGAGCCTAATATCAACGGAAAGGTATACGAGTCTAGTTTCTAACGCATCAAATGGAACAAGTTTTTGAGTTTCATAGAGAGAATTATTACTGTTTTTCCAATGTGCTTCAGTGCTGATTGACAGCATGTGAATTTCAGGCCTAAACTATTTCAAATTCCTCATTCTCTTATAATATATGATTCAATGCATAAATCCCTAATATAGAATTGTTTAAAGAAGATTTCTAATGCATAAATGAGAATAATAAGATGTAAGATATCATTTTTTACCAAGGGTAAGGATTACACTAGTCACTTTCTCTACCTTCTCTTCTTTTTTTTCCCTTTTCTCTCTCGTTTTCTTTCACTTTCTCTCAAAGCAATTAGATTTCTAACAAGCTCCTCTCTTCTCTCTCTTATTCTAATCAAGACATATAGATATAGCTTTGTATCTAATACGACACATGGCACACACACATGCACACACCATGTTGGAGAAGCAGACACCTAGGTGTCACCCTCACAAGACACACTAACAAGCACCTCTATGACTAAATAGGTGAACTTAATCACTTGATTAACACTAATCACTCTTCACTTAAGTTAATTAATCAAGTTTAATTACAAATGAAAATGCAAAAAAATTATGAATACTAAACCATGCTAATTAAGAACCTTGATTAGGCTAATCCATACTTAATTGAAGTAAATGCTTCTAATGAATGCATGAATGTTACAATTCTGGTGGTGGATAATCTGAGGCAAAGAAGGGAGTTTATTTTGGATTCATGCTACATGTGCATGAATTTCAAAGAGACAGTTAACCACCTTCTCCTTCACTGCCCAGTGGTGAGGTATTTTTTGGAGTATTGTGTTCTTGTTAATTTCTTCATCAGAAACTTCCTTGATGTCTTGTGGCAGTTTAGGATCTGAGGAGGGAGAGAAAGATTGGGACCCCATTCACTTTATGTGATGTGGAACATTTGGCGGGAAAGAAATAGTAGAGTTTTTGAAAATGTGGAGCATCGGATTTATAGTGTCGAGGGAATCATTCTCATTCCTATTAGATTGAGTCTCTACTTTTTTGTTTGTCTTTTTTTGTTGAATTTTTGGGCAATTTGCCTATGCCTTTAGATATATAGGCAGTGAGGATTTGGTATATGGCGTTTTTTGTACAGGATTCCGCCCCTTTAAGACATTTCCTCTTTATTCAGTTGATTTAGTTATAACAAAACAAAAAAATTACACAAATGGTCCATATTAGTGATCACAGAATCTTTTCGATCAGTCTAATGGCCCCCATAATCAATGCATGTGTTATGTGTTTTGTGCAATTTTCATTGCATTATAATAACTGCAAGCTGTGACTTCCTTGTCCTAATAACAACCTAGTCTTTTTTTATTTTTGGTTTTTGGTATAATATGATGATCTAACAGTAATCAACCCTGAATGCAGCCATGCGTAGTTGCTTGATGTTGGAATCCATATATTCCTAGATTCATGTGCTCTAAGTTTACTCCATGAAGAAATCTCATTAACGGATATTATTTCTTTTTCTTTTCATTCAGTTAGCAGGGACAGCAAAGTCCAGGTTTTCTGCCAAGGACTATAGTGATCATATGGCACTCGTCCGTGCATATGAAGGGTGGAAAGATGCAGAAAGAGAAGGATCGGCATATGAGTACTGCTGGAGGAATTTCCTTTCTGCCCAAACTCTTCAAGCCATCCATTCTCTTCGAAAGCAATTTAGCTTCATTTTGAGAGACGCTGGATTGGTAGATGCTGATGCTGGCACTGACAATCGATTAAGCCACAACCAGTCATTGGTTCGTGCAATTATATGCTCTGGCCTCTTTCCTGGAATAGCATCTGTAGTGGTAGGGTAACTCTACTTGCAGTTGCACTTGTAATTATTGTCTGATAAATCTCAGTTCAGAAAACACATGTTGCGTTCATCTTCATGTGCAGCACAGGGAGACATCCATGTCCTTCAAAACAATGGATGATGGCCAGGTCTTTCTTTATGCTGTAAGTATTGAATGGAAAACTTTTTCTGAAGTCTTGCAAATTAGAAATGTGTTTCTTTACTGATTCCATAGGCAATTGCACTTAGCTCATGAACATAATATGAATGCTGTCACATCTTGACCAGAACACAGATTCCAAACTTGGAATATACTCTTACATTTTATATATTATATCACCTATGAGAATGGAATGTAGATTTGATGAGAAGATCTTATTTGGTGAAACTATACTGTTATATACGAGAATTGACACTAAGATGACTCTGTGGGGTTGGAGAGTGGGAGGAATTCTTCTATGTTATATGGGTTAGGAGGCCTGTAATGTGCATGTCTCAGGTCAATAGTAGGGTACACCCACCATCACCTGCTTTTCAGCTTAAGCTTGCTCTGAGTTCTGATTTAACTTGGTTTACTTAGGCCTTGTTGAACCATGATGAAGTTGTGTCATTATAGGTCTCTCTCTTGGTTAAGACCAACACATTGGAAGGATAATTTAAAATCATCTGTGGTTTTGAGCACTGGCTGCAAATTCTCATTACTTATTTTATTTTGCCAAACTTTAATCCTAGAATTGGATATTGGTTTGAATCTTACTCGAAGAATGGAATTTCTGATTGCTTTGATAAAGTATTATTTGTGGGAAACAGCCTTCTTATGGGCATGGTGTTCTTTGCTGGAATGCTAAACCAGGTTACTTCTATGAAGCCCTTACCTGCACTTTGTTCTTGATTTGCCTTTTTGCAATTCTCTTATCTGAACTATAGCCCCTGATCTGAGATCTTGCCAGTTTGAGAAGGTTCTCTGAATAGGAGACTTGGGAGCCCTAATCTGCTCTTTTTATTTAAACTAATGAAAGCTGTGTGACATGTTAAGCAAATTTAATGAACCTTCATGTTTTCTTTATTTCCCAATGCCTCTGCCACCAGACCCCAGCAGCATCCACTTTTATATGTTAACAAGATTGCCCAAATCCCTATAGAACTTGAAAAAATTGCCCTTATTATGAGTTGCAAATGATTTTTCCTTGTCTGATTATCAACTCTATGACGAAACAAAAAGAAAGCAGGAAAATAATTATGTAAAATTGTAACATATATTACTTTTTTGTGGGCATTTCCTCTACTCTTTTGTAGCTAGTTAATGTATCACATTTGCAAAGTTGCAGAAAATTTGTTGCAAAGTCAGCAATGTAACTTTTTTTTGGAAGGTAGTAAGCAAGCAAGCAATGTAACTGAATCCACAATTTAGAAGAATGCTAGTTTCAAGGTATACTTTTATATTATTCTTTGGCACAATGCAAAAAAATTGTGTTGATTGAATTGTTAATGGAAAAATAAGAAGTAAACTTCTGTCATGTGAGTATCTACTACCAGAGCTAAGGCAGCACCACATTGACATTAATGCTCCAAAATGTAAAATTTATTGGATTGTCAAAACTAAGCAGCTTCTTGTGGTATATCACCTGCAATGGAACCTTCTAAAGTTATAGCACTTTGATGAAATTTGGAGTGCAGGACCTGAGGTTTACTTCACAGTAGATAAGGATGCTTGGCGGGCAGTGGAGTTGTTTTGGAAGAAATTAGGGTTTTGTGGTTTCTTAATGGAATATTAGTCCACTTCGTCAGTAATGCAGTAGCATAAGCGGTGTCCTTTTTGAATAGTGTGCCAAGGGTTTAAAAATCAATCAAAACCGTGGGTTTACAAAACATACTATGTGATGATAACACCAGCCTAGCCAAAACCCCGCTTAGTATGGCACATAATTGCTTTTTAAAATGCATCTTTGAGCAATATATACATAACTAAGTCCATGTGTTTACAACTACTATGTTCATAGCATTGAATTAAAACATGATAATTTTACTGGAATGTAACAAAGAGAATATCTCTATTTAAAGCATAAATGAAAACTAGCTCCAAGTACCAGGATTACTCACCTTAGGTCCTTAAAACTTTTGAATCTCTCTTTAGTTCCTTGATTTAATGATCCTCAAGTCTTTAAACACTTTATTATTGTTAGTCCTACACAAGTAAAGCGGACATCGTGATCAACATAGTTAAAATAACTCATAGAACAGGTCTCTTTAAGGTCTTTAAAAGATTTTATTTCCCTTTCTATATAATAATGCTACACAATTAAAACATAATGTCATTATTTCTCTTTGCACGAGGTCTTTTGATGGCCTAGCATTGCTTGTGTGCAACAATGGACCAATAATCAGACCAACTTGTGCTTTACTGGTCATAATTTTTTCTGTACTTAGAATTTCAGTGTAAGACCACCGCCATTAGAAACTAGACTTCATCCCTTTCCAACAGCAGGTCATGAGCAAAGATTTGAGTTTGTATGAGAGAGATGCTATTTGAAGTTACTAGTTACTACATCAAAGATGTCTTCTCAGCTCACTATAGCGAGCTATACGGGTTTTGGATCAAAATTGAAGAATAGTACTCCCTGCTAGTGCGAGCTTAAGATTGAGCTAATAGTGGACACTGCAGGGTTTGAGAAAAGAGATCCAAAATCACATTTCTAAGAGTGTTCTATCACACCCAATGCATTTCTAGGTCACTTAAGGTCCCAAATATGATTCCACATTCTCAATTTAGGCATTAAGCTTCACAACATATCCAAATTTACAAGAAAGCATGAAAGAATCCTCTTAGAGATAGTTCTTCGAGGTCTTATATGATACATTCTTACTAGTCTAAATTCAAATTCCTGATTCTAAAACATGGAATGGTTTTAGAGAGATTTTTAACCGATTATTTGAATGAATATAAGCATGAGGTTGTATTTCTTACTAGGTCACTTAAGGTCCCAAATATGATTCCACATTCTCAATTAAGGCATTAAGCTTCACAACATATCCAAATTTACAAGAAAGCATGAAAGAATCCTCTTAGAGATAGTTCTTCTAAGTCTTATATGATACATTCTTACTAGTCTAAATTCAAATTCATGATTCTAAAACATGGAATGGTTTTAGAGAGGTTTTTAACCGATTATTTGAATGAATATAAGCATGACATTGTATTTCTTACCTTGGTTCCAAGCTTGTGTAAATCTTCTTAGAGTTTTCTGCGACTCTCTTTCCTATTTTCCCTCTTGTCAAGCCCTGTTTCTAGGGAAGTGCACTAATACTCTCTCTCTATTATGTCTCTCTACAATAGCATACAAGTTTTGTGAAATGAAGAATTAAATGCTATAACAGGACACTTGTTTTGCAAGTGTTCAATGGGTTGTCCCTCATAGTGAGGTGGCACCCTCCTATGCTCTCTAGGTGAGGACTCACTCAATTAACTGGGGTTAGCTAATCAAACTTGGCTAGCTATTGAATCATACTTAGTCAAATTAATTTCATTAATTTGATCTTAATTAGTTATGATTATAAAAAACTACAATTAACATTAAATGGAGTTGATTAAGCTCCTCAATTAGCCTAATGGATATATCTAAGTAATGAAAATAAATTACAGGAAATCCCTACCTAAATTTATACATTATACACTTACACAAATTCAACTCAATTTTAACAATTAAAATTGTAAATCATGCTCAATCAAGCACACATGAGGCAAGATAATATATGATCTTGGTTGATGTGCAAGGATCTAGGGTGTTACATATACACACATACATATGTATAAATGCATAACTTGAGGTACAGATTGCCGATCTTATTTTCTAAACCTACAAATCTTTTGTATATAAGTATTTGTATGTTGAACCATATTACATGTGTTTATGTCTAGAGCTCTCAGTCTCTTACCTTAAGTTATTTATTTATTATTTTCTGTTTAGATTTATGTATATATATATATCATATACCAGTAGTTAGTTATAAAACAATTTATATCAGATACTAGTAGTTACTTATCATATACTGCGTCACTGCCACAGCTGCCGTTACGGCGGCCACTACTGTTGCTTAAAACCTTGGTCTGTGCTGAGCTGATGTGCTTCTCTATGCTGCACTGTTGTTGGCTGGGAAATCTGGCTTGCAATTAAGTTAATGCTCCACATTGGTCGACTTGCAACTTACACCAGTTTAAGTTCCATCTCTGACTCAAAATATTTTTACTTCTTCCTGTGAATAATAATAATAACTGAAGTAAAACAAATATTTCCATGAAGACATTAAATAGAGTTCAACAAATACAACTTGAAATCATAGTAATTAAAGGACTTAAAACAATCAATGATTTTTTCCTTGCCAAATGAGCTTACCATTGGAATCGAGGTGCAAATTCTTTGTTTTAGGCTTCCAAAGATTGAAACTGGTGTGTCTTTGCCAACCAGGCTAAAACATAAGCACTAACTTTACTTTCGAATTATGCTAAATATTTGTGTTGGATATCTTTGGATATCTATCCATCCATAACTGAATGCACGCAATTAAATGCTTATAAAAAATTGATATTTTAGATACACCTGTATACACATACATTCTTGCATGCCTGCATGCTTACTAGATGTGTAAATACGATAAACAGACAAGAATAAATTACACACACACAGGTATCTTTCACACATGCATGCTTTAAATGTTCATGCTTCTGTGTCAAAGTTCATCATGTTTTCTATGTTTGAGAATATTTATGTGCCCTGCTTCATGAGATCATGCTTAATTCCTCAATCATCTATCCCAAATTTGTTTTTCCAATTTTTTGAGCATTCAAATCATAATGATAAAATATGTTGTCCAAAAATCTCATGACAACATTATGGCCAGGGAAAGAAACTCCCTAGGATATCCCTTGACTGCTAGTCTCCGTTGTATGATACATTTATCTGATGTTTCTAATTGCTCTGCTTCAGAATTCTGTGAATGCACGTTACCAGACAATTCCCTACCCATGGCTCGTCTTTGGTGAAAAAGTAAAGGTCAATACTGTTTTCGTACGCGATTCGACTGGCGTTCCTGATTCTACTCTGATCCTTTTTGGTGGTACTCTCAGCCATGGAGTTCTGGTAATTTCCATCCTCGTCAAATGTTTTTGGTGTTTAATTTATAATTTTGATGATGGCATTCTGTAATTTTGAATTTTCCTTTCTTTTAGGCTGGACATTTGAAAATGTTGGATGGATATATTGATTTCTTCATGGATCCTAGTCTGGCGGAGTGTTACGTGAAGCTTAAGGAGGAACTTGATAAGCTTCTGCAAAAGAAGGTGAGTTTTGGGAACACTACTTACATGAAAAGAACATGCATGTCTGTAAGTTTTGTATATTATCATGGTACATATAAATGTAAGTATATAAACATATATATTGTTCATAACAGAAAATCATGTTGCATATTCTGCCCCTTCTAGCAAGATAGCTGGAACAGGTTCCCTTTAATTTCTCAAATGTAAGTCTTCGAAGCATAAATGCATCCCATAGTAGTGCCATTCTCTGTTATTTTTTTTTGTTATTTTTAAGAACTAAACTTTTGAGTGACTAGTCATGCCAAATTCACTATTTCCAGTCCAACTCGTTATTTTTCTGTTTCACCTTATTGGAGAAGGGTATTTGCATGAATAAACACATGGTAAAATGTAGCATCTGCAAGTTGATGTGACATGATGGCATCAAGACTAAACTTAATGTAACCTAGCTGCTAATTATTTCATCGAACATGTGGTGCACGCATAATCATGTTGAACTTCATTTCTCCATTTTATTCCCCTCTGAATAGGATGCATCTTAGGTTTCTCACCCACCAATGCAACTTTCAAGGGATTGACCACCATTCCAAATATGATAAGGCAGAGAACTGTCATTCATTAGAGTGCCAAAGTGCGGGGTTGTTCCCATTTATTGAAATTGAGTCTGAGGTTGTTGTTTGTACAGGCAGTCTTTTGGGTGCTAAGATTAAAAGTTGAGAGGGAAACAATCCAGCTGATATGTGCGTGGTTGGGCGGGGGGGAGGAGGGCTAATGTGTTTCTCCAAATCCCTCTGTAAATAGAAGAGGAGAAACGGAATGAGGAGAGAAAAGAATTTGTAAGAAATGTGGTGTACATAGAATAGGACTTTGATGACCATTACATCCGAGAGAGCGAGAGCGAGAGCATTTAAAGCTCTTTTTAAAAAATCTCTTCAAATTTAATTTGTTTGTAGTACTAATCCAATGTTATACCCCTAAGGCCTATTAATAAACTTAACAACTATAGAACTAACCATTCGCCTTGTATCTATATGCCAAGTGTTATCATGTTTGTCTCTCAACCTTGATGTTAAGGATTTAAGCTGCTGAAAGGGGGGAAATGACACTCAAAATTAAGACTTTCCCCCTCGTATTTTCTTTTCCCTCATGTTCTCAATCAAGGTTCAAAGTCAAGGTATCAGTTACTGAGTTGGGGACTACTGAGATGATTTGGTTAGTGTATTTCAGCAAAATGGGGAAATAAGTAAAAATAAGCCACAAACAATTTTTATTCTAAATTAAAGCAACAAAAACAACAGCAGAGATAAAATAAATACCATCTCATGCTTATGGCATTGTCTAGAAGATTAATATAAATGCAGCCAAGTCAAGTTTGCAACAATATTTTTAAAGAGATGGATAATAATCACATGTGGGGATGACGCCACATCTATTGCATGGCTAAGTATAATAGGCTTTGGAGAAGACTATGGGTCCCACGATCATTAAGAAGCCTTCTTGTCCAAGAGAAGTGTCTGTGGGCTTTCTTTACATTTATTTTAAACTAGTGGGTTGCTGGACTTTTTTATTTATGATTTGTCTGTTTTTAAGAGTGGAGAGTATTTTGGAAATTGATGAATTTGCTTATACTTGGGTTTTTATATGGATTTATTGATCTTGTCTTGGGTCAAGTTATTAAATGGGTCATTATATATGGGTTTTATTAGGTCTGGAATTGTCTTAGTGGTCAAAAGGGTCGAAGCATTGTCATCAAAACCGGACCTGACCGGACCGGCTTGTTCAACAGGAAACTAGAGGGTCCAACAATAGGATTCAGGTAGTGGGATCGTTTATTGATTGAACCGGTAGCGATTTTAAAATTTTAAACAGTGTGGCGTGGAGTAAAGCTATGTTGTATGGACCCTTATATAATGTGTGAAGTACCCATGTGGTTGACACTTACATTCTGACACTTGGGTAACGCTATAGGTATGAGATATGTGTCTGACATGTATTGTTGGTTTTTCACCACCCAAAAATATTTAGTAATTCGAGTTTACTATATAAGTTATGCATAAAACTTCCATATTTTGTATGAAATGCTCTTTAACATCCTATAAACATTATTTTATCCTATACAATAAAAGAACCATATTGGGAAATATAAATATTTTGCTATGTTTCCATGTCCTTGGATATGGTAATTAGATGAATCGAATGCTTAGACACATACCCGCATTCGACAACTGTACCCGAGTGCATGTAATGTAGGAGTAAAGCACTACAACGTGGAACAACGCTTTTAAAGGCAGTCGGTTTTGGCTTTTTGAATGCATAGAACTTTTAAGTCCAACTTTTTTTAAATGCATAAAAGCTTCTAAAGCCAATGGTTAAACTTTAAACACGTGGCATATTATTGTCAAAGCC
Organism: Euryodendron excelsum; assembly: GCA_033060915.1. NCBI lineage: Eukaryota > Viridiplantae > Streptophyta > Magnoliopsida > Ericales > Pentaphylacaceae > Euryodendron > Euryodendron excelsum. Next base: position 31,489,159 of record CM065377.1, read on the forward strand.
AACTTTACTAGCCTTCAAATTTCTGTTAAGTTTTACTAGTAAGTTTTTTTTTGGAAATTTTAAACACATCTTAAAAATTTAGGCCAAAACAGACTTGAACACGTGGACTTGCAGTGTTAGTGACATTCAAACACTCCACACTTTTTTGTCTTTATATTTTGCCACAACTAATATATAATGGATATATTCGATTCTATAACACTGGTGGAACCGTAAGCACCCCTCCTCTGGTTTGATGTATGGTTCAGTTATGATAACTATGAGTCAAAGCTTCCTATTTTGAAGTCATAGTCGCTTATAGTTGGAGTAGGATTAGGCACAAGCCTATCAACCTATGTAATGTTTGAATGCAATAAGGGTTCATTTTTGGCAAATTTGTGATCGTGTGTCGTGTGAGATTTGCTTAATCCTTGTGAGGGTAAGACCTTGGTGGTGGTGGTGGTTGTTGTTGTTGTTGTTGTTGTTGTTGTTCTTCTTCTTCTTCTTCTTCTTTCTAGCAATTTCCAATGCTCTATACTGTGCAGCCAGACCTCAAAACCCATAGTTTTCAACCCTAAAATTGTCTTTTAGCCAACCAAATTAATCCCTACAATAGGACATAACCCTGACAGCCAAAACCTAGAACAAAAGGGAAAAGTATTGTTCTTGTTGTAATGTTCACAGCCCCAGAACAGCCCAAAATAAAGCACCGAAACTCTCCCATGTTGAGTCCTAATAAACCCCAACCTCTGCCCTACCTTTTGACCATCAATTTAACTCCAAAACCCACAGTTTGGTTGCTGCCCAGACCTTTAAACCAAATGTTCGCAGAAAATCCGGCAAGCTGTCCAGTTGAAAATCAAATCTGTGTTGGTTCTTCGTCATCTACAAACTCACACATTTCTTCTATTATTTAAAACTTTAACTCCATGTTCTTTATGTAATGGTTTTTCTCCATAAAGTCATTCTTAAAACTGCTATATTTTGAGGATTCCTAACTGTCCTACCTCTGTTTGGTATCAGAGCTTCAAGATGAATTTTTTTGGTAAAATTGCTGTCTTTTCTACAATGGTTACAAATGATGAATTCAATTTGAAGTTTGAAGCTCTCTCAAAAGATTACGAGGCTACCAAGGAAGATGTTGTAATGTTAAAGAGTGAAGCACATACCATCAGTATGACGTTGAGGATATGAAAGCCTCATTTATAGAGTTTGTCAACCATTGTCCTAGGCAAAAAAAATATTGGAGAACGCATTGGCCAATAGCTTGGTGCCTCTACTAGCTTTTGGAAGATGTTGTAATGTTAAAGAGTGAAGCACATACCATCAGTATGACGTTGAGGATATGAAAGCCTCATTTATAGAGTTTGTCAACCATTGTCCTAGGCAAAAAAAATATTGGAGAACGCATTGGCCAATAGCTTGGTGCCTCTACTAGCTTTTGGAAGATGTTGTAATGTTAAAGAGTGAAGCACATACCATCAGTATGACGTTGAGGATATGAAAGCCTCATTTATAGAGTTTGTCAACCATTGTCCTAGGCAAAAAAAATATTGGAGAACGCATTGGCCAATAGCTTGGTGCCTCTACTAGCTTTTCGAAAAGTTCCTCCACCACAAGCACCTCTTTGATTGCAGGAAGATCCTAGATTGGTTGATGTTGATAGAGGCGTCAAGCATGAAGTTGGAGATTTTCATGGAGACAACAGTCAGGAAGTACTCTTTGATTGGTTGCATAGCCTAGAAAGTTTCTTTAGGTTGTATCGATTGACGGATGAGCCAAAACTCTTCTATGTGGAGGCTAAGTTGGAGGGATCAACCAGAGTTTGGTGGGCAAAATACCAATAAACACATTATGCTACCTTTTGGATCATGGGAATAAATAAAGATTGCTATGCCTTGAAACTTTGTAACAGCAAACTACAAGCAACGTGTTCACTAACAGTTCACACCATTGGTGCATGGAAGTATGTCTGTTGATTAGTACACTGGAAACTTCTATTCTATGGCAACCAGATAGGAATTTCCTTGGAATGAATATTTGATGATTTCTTTCTATTGGCAAGGGTTGAATTGACAAATCTCTTGTGGTATAGCTGCTAGTGGACTTTATACCGTAGCAGATGCAGTTCAAGTGGCTTACCAAATGGAAGAATAATTGAAAAGGAAGACCCCCATGTGAGCTTCAACAGAAAAAAAGACCCTAACTTTTGTTGATGCAAATAGAGGTAAGTCTACTGACAAGCCACAAGGAAATTCTTATGTTGCCAACAGGCCATCTCAGCCTAATGCTTCATCGTCATGTCAAGCAAGCAGTAATTCTAATTCTAAAGAAAGATGTCACGATTGTCCTGTTTATGATCATCTCTCTTTTCAATGCCCTACCAAGTCAGTTGCTATGTTTGAAAAGATAATTTCAAAAGAGACCGAGTCTAATGAACCACTACTTGAAGGGGTTTGTAATCTCCTTGACACTTATTTGGAGATTAGATTTGAGCCTTATCTAAATTGATGGGCATTCTTCACTCTCTTATGATAACTCCTAAACAGTTTCCAAGATTTATGAAAAATCTATCATAAAGGGAAAATCTTCCAAACAAGGGTCAATTGTGAAGGACAGGAATGTTCATTGGTGATTGATACTGGGAGTTGTACTTGTGCTATAGATGAGCAAACATTGAAGTTGAAGAACAGTACTTTCCTAAGTTAATGAAGTTCTCCATGTGATGGCATCTGTTGCAGGGCTAAATTAAGTATAACAGGCTTTGGATGTCTAGAGCAAAGGCTATGGGTCCCAGGATCATCAAGAAGCCTTTTTGGTCCAAAGGGAAGCGTCAGTGGTAGGGTTTAGGGTCTTTATTTACATTCATTCTAAACTAGTATGCCGCAAGACTTATTTATTTTTCCCTATTTTTGGGAACTGAGGCTATTTTAATTTCTCAATTTGCTGGACTTGAGTTCTAATGTGGATCCACGGATCTTGTTTTTGGTCAAGTTATCAAATGGGTAATTATAAAAGGGTTTTATTAGGTCTAGAATAGTCTTAATAGTAAAAGCGTTAAAGTTTCTTATTTTGAATTCATAGTCATAGTTGGAGTCTAAGAGACATGGATATGGATGGGAAAACATATATGACATGTTACGAATGCTCCAATACAAAAAAGTTTCCAAAAATTAGGACACTACATGTAGGGATATGACATCAAATAACTATAAATGTATAACAACAGTATATATACATATTCATGAAAATAATTTATTCTTTTTTATGTTAGAAAATATTTATATATTATTGTATAACACCAGTAAGAAATCAATCTCCACATTCTATACGTTGGAAAAGAAGTTCGAACTAAATGTCGTAATATCTATTTAAAAAAATATATTCACAATCAATGTGGAAGTTTTAATTTTTAGAGTTCCTAAATTAAAAAGCCAAATGGAAAAGGGACTAATTGGTATAATCCACATTTGTTTTAATTTTAATTATCGGCTTTCAAGTTATTTTCTTCAAATTGACAGTGTGTTTTGAGTGTGTATAAGCAATGGGCACGTGTGTCCGTAAGTGTCTAAAGTGTGTCTAGTTGTAAAAATATTAAAAGATATTAAGACACGTTTAAATGGGTGTCTTGACACGTTAGAAGTGTTTGCACTTCTTAAGTTGGAGTACGATTAGATATGAGTCTAAATAAGCCTATGTAATCTTTATATGCAATAAGAGTTGAGTTTTGGACAACTATTGATTGTGTTTTGTGAGAGATTTGTTTAACCCTTGCTAAGGTAAGCCCATGGTTTTGTTATTGTTGTTGTTGTTGTCTTCTTCTTCTTCTTCTTCTTCTTCTTTCTAGAAATTTCAGCGTGCTACACTTCGCAACCAGAACTTAAAAGCCACTGTTTTCTATCATGAAAATATCCTTTAGCCTAAGAAGCACGACATGACATGTGACACAACAATCTTCAGAAAATAGAGGACACAACACGGTGTGGACACATCAAAATTATTTATATTTTTATATTTTATATAACAAAAATATATTTTGTATAGATCTGTTTTATTTGTTATGTATTTAATTGTGTAAACATTTTTATATTTCTTATTTTTCTTGTCCTTTGCCTGTTGTTAGATCCTCAAACGAAGCTATTTGCCCCTCTCCTTCTTTCCTCCTCCCTGTAAATAAGATTCATAGATCCCGCAAACCAAGAAGCAAGTTAACCGTATCCTAGAAGTGACCCGAAAATGGACAAGTGTTCGGAGAGTGTCCGGCAAAAATAAAAATATAAAAAGAATTAGGACACGGGAGAGAGCGTGTCAGACACGTGTTTGACAAGTGTCGGTGTCCGACGTGTATTGGACATGGGTACGTCTCTCTACCAGGTGTGTCCGTGCTTTCTAGCCTTTTGCCACCCAAATTATAATCCCTACATCAACAGCTAACCCTAACAGCCTAGACCTACAACAAAAGGGAAAAGTACTGTTCTTGGGTACTGTTCACAGCCAAAATCCAACCCAAAACTTTCCTACATTGAGACCTAATAAACCCTGACCTCTTACCCTACCATTTGACCACTAATTTAGCTCCAAAACCCTAAGTTTGGTTGCTGCCCAGACCTTTAAACCACATGCTCTCAGAAAATCCAGCAAGCTGACAATTCGAAAATCAAACCTAATTTGGTTCTTATTCCTATACAAATGCTACATCATTTCTTCTATTATCTATAAACCAAACTCCACGTACTTTGTGATATTTTTCCACCATAAAACTTCATTAGGCAGTTATATTTTGTGTAAGCTATCCTACATCAGGGGATTTCAGTGTATGGAGCATATGAGAATGTTGTCTTCAAGAAACCAGGGAAAAAAAAAAAGGAATGATGCTGTAGTAACATTTATAACTTTATGTTTCCTCATTTATTATATTAAAATGTAGCAATTTACTTAAGGCCAATTAGTTAGGTCTCTCTAGCTCTCTCTTTTTTTCTCTCTCTCTCCCCCTCTCTCTGTCTCCCCTCATTTCTTATTCCAATGTATTATTTTTCTTCTTCAATCAAGAGGAATATTGGAAGATGACTCGGCAACATAGAGACATTTTGTTGATATATATTGTGAAACACAATATGCCAATGAGTCATCTTGGTGTTACCCTGACATAATGTGATACAAGTATAGTCTACATCTATGACACCGTTTTTGGTTATCATGACTTGTTCTTAGAATGAAGGCTTGTGATTTTGAGTTGAGTCGATTTTGGTTGAGATTTTGAATCCTGTTTTTTAAACAAGGGAAAATAGTTCCCAATTGATCATCTTTTCCATTCCTCACAAAATCCGCAAACCAAACATGGACCAAATGCTTTTCAATATTAACATGTAATCCTAAATTGTTATTAACTTGTAGAAATAACTAATGCATATACTTATTAGACATTTGATGCAACTTAAATTACTAAAACCAATGCAATTGCCATAACTCCTCAATCCCCTCTTGTTGGAGAAAACTTGAGTCTTGTAAATTATACACGGTGTAGATACTGACATTTCTTTGGTAATCTTGATGGTTGACTTTGATGCAAAGTTGATGTAGTTTTATGGCTCTGGTACCAAATCTGTCTGGTTCTTATAGTTATCCCATTGAGCATGCGGAGGGCTATATTATGTCATTTATTTCTTTCTAATGGAGATAGAATAGGGGTGAGAGTTCTCAATTATTTTTTCTTCAAAATTATCATCTTTATATCTAATCCATTTTGCATCCTTATGTCCATTTTGTGAGCTTTAAAAAGCCCAAAAAACAATTAGAGACACATTAGTATCTACAAAGGTGCCATGTCTGTGGCAAACACATGCTTGACACCGATAATCGTCGCACATGTGTCGACCTGTTGGACACATGTCTAAACGTGTCCCAGTATTTTTTTAATTTCTTTATAACCTGCCAGACTTTGGACATGCTAGGGATGCATGTCTATCACTAAGACATCACATGAAATACATATGGGCCATGACAAAATGTTTGAAATAAATAACTTGGGGGCCAATGATTAAAATAAAAATAACTCTGATTTAACCATTAATCCCTCCTCTAGGCCTTTTAATTTTAGAAACTTTAATGCCTAACACTTAACCATGTGTTTGAGAATAGAGCCTCTTAAATAGATGTTAGGACTTCTTGTTCTCACTTCTTTTCCAACATATAATCTTAAATAATTTTTTATTTTTAATTTAGTAAAATTCAAATATATTTGAACAAAGAAATGAATAAGCTATTATTTTCATGAACACACACACGTGTATAGATAGATATAAGTGCATATTTATGTGTCACTATGTTCCTGCAATGTCTGTATCTTAATTGTTTGAAAATTGCCATGTCATGAGTCCGTATTATTTCATATCCAACTCCTCTATAATGACATGTTAACACTCTATAACAACACCGTAATTTGTGTTGGAAAAACTTAAAATCTTGCTATACAAATTATCATACCAACTATTTAAAAAGTCTATGCAATTTTGAATTACTACTATACATTTTGAAAGAAAAAAAGGACATATCCATCACAAACTAGTGCAGCTTGAATTACTTAGATCATTTGAAATGTCATAAGGGTTGCTTGTGAGTCCTATGTCAAGTGCCTTTAGTGAATCCTAATTGTGGTGAGATCCATTTCAATCAAAGGCCCACAACTTTAGGATGTTTCAAAAGTGGAGAAACTGCCTTTCTTTCAATCTGCCTTATATGCATCAACTGTGCATCCAAGCTAGTGCCCCCTCCTCAATCTTAGTTGTAGATGTACTTGAATGTTCTTGTTTTGGTGCAATTATATATAGATTTGAGCTAGACCTATTAACTTAATTGAACCAAGTGGTAAAACCACCTTCTCTTGATTCTAGTTCTATACCCACTTCCCCTCCTTTAATGGCTTTCAGCCTGCTTACTACCCTTCCCATGAAAGGGACTTTACTTCTGTTTACGATGATTCCTATACCCTGGAACTGTAAATTAACCTACACTGCCTACTAACCATATGGTAAACCAATTTTTAATCTGATTCCTTTTTGCGTATGTACGTATGAATCTAAATATATCTCATTACTATTTTTACCTTCCCAAAATGTTATTTTGAATATATGGATGAAATGTGAAAAATATTGTCTTTTCTGCATACTACGATATATTAATTTTACACACTTGATTGGAGTTTTGAGTATGCTAATGTGTTTTTGTAGCATTGTCATTGCTGTCCATGTGGTGAGGTCGTATAGTTTAAGTGCTAATCCACTTTCTGTTATGGAGCTCTTTCTAGTTCAACCTAACAGTTGGGTGATAATGGTCTTGCAATGATGCAGCTCCAAGGTCCTAGCCTTGACATCCACAAGGAAGGCAAGTACCTCATGCTTGCTGTTCAGGAGCTGGTATCAGGAGATCACTGTGAAGGGAGATTTGTATTTGGTCATGAAAGCAAGAAGCCTAAGGAGTCTAGTGACAGTGATAGATTTACAAGAGATGGAGCAAACCCTAAGAGCTTGCTGCAAACTCTCATGATGCGGGCGGGGCACTCCCCCCCGAAATACAAAATAAAGCATCTCAAGACTAATGAATTCAGAGCGCTGGTAGAGTTTAAGGGGATGCAATTCGTAGGGAAGCCCAAGAAGAACAAGCAGCTTGCGGAGAGGGATGCTGCCATAGAGGCATTGGCCTGGCTGACACATACCTCTGGCAAAAATCATGAGGAAGATGATAATTCCCCACCTGATGTCACAGATAACATGTTGAAACTTCTCGGTAAGCGCAGAAGATCAAAGCGGCGCACGGGTTGATGAATGCATTTCTGTTGAATGGATCTGTTTGCAACTGCAGGGCCAAAGAATGACAACTAAGCCAGTTTTGATGTCTGAAGACGGTGATCTCACACCTGTTGTCACTGACTACAGGGTAAAATATATGGGAGGCGCTAGGATTGAAGCACCATTTCCTGCTGAAATGTCCCTTGTAGCTGCTGCTGCTTGGCCGAAGAATGGTTCACAAAGGGTAGATGCTTTGTTTCCTTTAAACAGGTTACTTGAATTTAGTATTTTAAAACTGGTCTCTGAGCCTAGTGGTAACTTGAGGCCTTATGGGGCAGATGATAAGATTCAAATATCACTCTCTATTGGAGGAGGAAGAAATCAATAATTAGACAATTTTGGCATGTGATTTGGAAATCCATGAGGTGTATGGGGTTCTGAGGCCAATTGTCTCACAATCTATTTTATTGTTCATTGATTTAGAATGGGTAGATCATGTCATTACCAGAATGGCTGGGTGCGACTCGTGAGATGTATACGGGCAAATTTTGTAAATTATAGGATATTTTCTATGTAAAAAATGTAATTTATTTAGAAGAATTATATTGCAACTTGGATCAATAATCTCCATTGGTGAAGTAGGTTGACTAATGCATTGGAATTTGCAGCCTTTATTATCTGAACCTTAGATATTGAAAGTGAGTTGTATTGTGAATTAATTGCTTGGAAGGCATATGCATCTTGAAAGTTGCTTAGTGTTCTGCTCTTAGTTACTTGTACACTACTACTACTGATCATAATTGGTCTAGACAGGTGGTTGCCATAGATATGATTGGGTCCCTAAATCCTAATAAAAGAGGAGAGGCACATCTAAGCTGTTGGGTGATCAACTACATGATTGAGGACCTCCTGATTTTGAAGGGCTTTTCCGTCCTTGCAGGTCCCTCGGTCCTAATAAAAATACATGTGGTTGCCGATGCAAAGTGCCGACTCCCTTACGGCGATGCTCTCAAGTTCCAAGTTGGTGCAAGGGAATGAACTATAGCCTGGTTTGAAGGTGCCACCATTAAAACTGTACCAGTACTTGTAGCACAAAGAGGTCCTTAAAGTGCTGCTACTAACTCATCCTCCTGCTTCCCAACTCCAAATGAACCTGTCTACACTTGCACAGGACCGGCTCATGCCTGAGGCGATTACGCGGTTGCCTAAAGCCTCTAGGGCCCCTAATTTTTTACAACATTATATATTACAGTTATAGTTTAAATTGGTTTCAATTCTTGTGTAAAAAGCCCGTCGTCTTAAAAAAAAAAAAAAAAACCAGAATTAATTACACTAATTAGCTTTAAAAAATCAATTTAATAAAACAGAAAAGTCATAATTGATTGTTACTTTTTGCGAGATAAGAAAGGTTAAAAGTTTTAATTATAAATAACTCTTTCTCTCTTTACCTCTCTTTACAAAGTAAAATATTTAAAAGTCAAAATTCTCAACCCATAAATCTCTATCTCTCTCTCTCTCTATATATATATATATACATGTGGCACAAATTAAAAATAAATTATTAAATTTCATCAATCTCAAATAACTTATCATCTAACAGCTGGTTGAGATTTTTTTATTTATTACGTGTCCTCCTTTGGTACTCTTCGCTTTCTGTACGTATAATAATACTCTTCTTTGTATATGACATATTTTATGTGCAACCACTTTTATTCATGAAGTTATGTCTCTTATCATGTAAAGTAAAGTATTATTTTTGTTATAGTACAGTTGATTAGATTTATCTTACACATAATAAGAGAATGAATTTCATGGGTGGGTAAACAATAATAGTCAGCGTTAAGACAAAAACAATAATGCGTACTAAAAAAGAAATATTTGTTTATAAGTTTGAATCGGGAAATTGCCTCTACATGCCCTCACAATAAATCTGGCTTTGGAGAGAGAGATTTCGTTACCTTTTCTTCCTTTTTTTTTTTTTTTCCCTTTCTTTTAACTCGTGTGAGTTTTTCTGTTTTCATTGGAGTCAAAATTTTAGACAATGGGAACAAATGTATGATCCAATTATTTTTAACAGAAATAAATATTAAAAAATTATTAATTTTTAAGAGGGTGCACCATTGGTCAAAGTTAACATTTGGCTCTAGTTAATGTCCCGTAGCCCTAGCATTAACAATGTGTCTCCACACTAATAACATTAATTTACACACATCCATCAGGTCAATTATTGTCACACACACACACACACACAATATATATATATATATGTGCAAGTTGAATGAATGACTGTTCAAAACATGATATTTAGTTGTCACATTACATAAAGAGTAAGTAGTTTGAAATTTATATATCAATCATTTTTTGTATGACCTTGATCTCCTCATACGCTTCAGCTTGATCTTGGCCTTTCATCCAGTGCCCTCCAGTACGCAATCATACATAAAATCTGCATTGCCATTTGCCTCCGATAAGTCAGGTTAGTGTTGAAGGGGAGGTTGCAGAGGAGAGACATCTATCCCCCTTAATTGGGATGACAAAAGGATACTAAGTGTTACGATCCAATATGCATATGGTACAATATTGTCTGCTTTGGGTCTTGGCTTGTACGGCTTTAAAATGCGTTGTTTCACGAAGATACAAATATCTACATATATAGCACTTTCCTTCTCCTTTCCTGAGCGATATAGAATCTCAGTACATAATTTTGGAACCAGCTTGCCACTACCGTAGCTTGCTAAGATTTCGACCCACCCATGTGTAGCCGCCCAAGTCTCACACTATGATAGGATTCAAATTTTTGGTCTTCAATGAGAAGAAGAGAAGTTGGAAGGAAGGAATCTTATTAAGCAATGTCCAGCCTGAAACTCCTCTCTCTAGCTTAGCTATATATTGCACATTTTCTACTAATTAGAAGTTATAGCATATTTAAAAAGAACTCCACATTGACTCTCTTTCTGATAGTATACTCTCTGTTTTTCAAACAAGATATATATATATATATATACACATATATAATGAATAAATACACTTAGCCTTTTCACTCTCTTCCATGACAACTTTAGGTTGATTACTTAAAATGTCCCAAGACTCCACTTGAAGTAATGTGGCCAAGCATAGCTTACCACGTCACCATCAGTTCCAAGTAAGTGCAAACCATTATCTAATTCTATTCCAAGCACTTTTTAGTAGTGGTTTATGAAACCATCGTACCTAAGCACCTTTACGTAGATATAGTTTAGGAAACCACAAAGATACAGTTTAGTTAATGACATAAAAAGGAAAGAAATCAAGAAAATCAATGGAAGGAGGTAGATATTGACATCTATATATAGTTCCTATATAATTATATAGGTATCAAGAAAGCAAAGAAAGGAGGTAAGTGTTCCATTACCCTACTTCAAGGTCGCCGGAGAATTTGCCTGAAACTCCATAAAAGCGATAAGCCTCTCTGCCTTTTTCTTCACCTACAGTCCCTCTCTTTATATCTTACTCGCGGTTACCTCCTTTTCAATCCAATCCCAACACTCTCTAATATATAAAACTCAAAATTACCAACATGTCCGAAGTCCTAATATTGCCAATTCTAATTCATAAAACATGTGCAACCTTTTTATTAAAATTAATTTTCATAGTTTACTACTTGTAGCAGCAATGTGAAATCTAATTTTTTTAAACTCTCAAAATGAGTCTTTTTTTGTAGTTAGTTTTACAAAATAATTACGCCAAAATTTTGATCTTAGTAAATAGGATGTCTATCCGATAAAAGACTTTTATGAAAATTTTTGGTGTTAATAATTATTATAACGAATAAAACACTATTTAACAAAAATGATGTTTTTTACGAATTAAAATTTTATTTATTGAATACGATGACTTTTAGGTGTTAACTCCCGCATAAATTGGTGCAAACTTAACATCATTCTTCAAGTGATGCCAACTGATTTAAATTAACTGCTAATCATATAATCCATAAGGAGAGTATTCTTTGGGAATTTGTTTTTCCAACCAATATTTTTGGGCTTGGATTTGTCTAAAACATGCTTGATTTGGACAAATATAGGTTTAAAAGTTTTGGGTACTGCAGAACTTCTCCTATCCCAGTTATAGTACGTACGCATAATACAAAAAATTCAGATATGTATAGCATAAACTAATCTACATAATTAGTATCATATCTTCAAGATCTCTATGCTTTGATCCCGAATAGCAACATGTACGAATTTCAAAATCCTTCTGCTTTAATCTCGAATAGCAAACAACAACAACAACAAGTATGAATCAAGTGTTCGAACTCAACATTCAGACTTCTGTTATATCCCTCATACACACCTTACTCTAAAAAGAGTAGGCTTGCAGTTGTTAGGATTTCGTTTTCTCTAAAAAAATGTGCATCTAATATTATGAGTAAGTGTAACCCTAACTGCTCATAGAGTGCTTATATGTAGAAGTTACACCAAGAACCACCGTATTAGTATAACTAGGACTTCCTACACAAATAAGAATTTCTAATCCAACTAAAATTAAACCTTATTTATGTAAATTATAATTTATACCACTAAAGAATTATAATTGCATTCTCTGTCATATTAAGAATATATTTCGAGCTCTATATTATTAAATGTTTATTTAACTCCCCACGTTAAGATTACAGATACCCGTCTATTAAATTAAATTACTAACAATTATATTTAATAAACTTATTTAATTTCTTAAGACCTTCGACTTAACTTATTTGATATGTTTGATTCATAATCCTCCTGTAGGGTTTGACATAATCAAAACTTATAAATTTTCTCAAGGTAGTATCATCAACCCATACGTTGGGACAGAGATTTGATCAATAACTATCATTCATCATACATGTAATGCCATTGCCCAACTTATTGAATTTATTGACCTATAAAAAATCTCACTATTTTGTGAATCAAAATAATAAATACAACATGCACATGTATAATAACTATATTAAGATTAAGAGCAGACGAACTCATAATAATCATTATATATTAATTATTTTATATAGTCAGTATAAAAATAATTATCTCAACACTATCATGTTCAATACATACAAAAAGTAATAGTACAAAGAGTTTGAACTATACCGTTCCTTATAGTTAAAACAGATTTATTAAAATCTTGTGTTACAGTCCTACTAATGGTGTGTCTAGTTCTATCTAAGACTATGAACTATAAGCTTATATTCCATAATAATCGATGATCTAATATTCTGTGTTTAAGTTGTACTTTACATACCATATCATCTACTATATAGAATTAGAGACACACATGTATAATTATTAAATAAATAATGCAAAATAAATATTGCTCATATAGATTTTTGTGGGCCAAATAACTCAAAAAGCCTAGATAATATGTCTGGCCCGATCTAAAGAGGATAGGCCCAAAAGAATGAATTAAACCCAAAGGGTGAAACAGACAAGCCCAATAGGCAAGAGCCCCATGCCGACCTGGACTAGGACATTTAAAGATAAGTCCAAATCCAATCTAAGGTGACCCAAGAGTGATTGACTCCAAGAAGGAGAATGAATACCATTCCTAGAAGGGATGGGACCTTTGAAACCTATAAATACACCATGCTACTAAGAAGTAAGGTAAATTTACTCCAGTTAGTATATAGTGCTTTTGTTCGATTCATTGAGATTAAGCTTGCTTAACTTAATCATTGGAGTGCCATTGACTCAAAGAGAGTTGACATATTCTCATTGTTTCTATTCTTGTAGATTGCTTGGAGCTCGTCAAGTTGGTTCGTGAAGCGGATTAGGCCTTCCTAAAAATCCTAGTGGGAAGGTTAAGTAAGAAAGATGAGCAACAGCAACCTCGGATGAATAAATCCTGCTAGCCATGAGATTCTTGACAGCCACGATGTTCATCCCTCTTTTGAGGGGCAAATCCCATCAGGATACCGGGATGGGTTGGCATACTACTGAGGTTTGAGGGACCGACATTTACGGTTAGAGGTTCACTACCCAGCTTTCAACCTCCCAGACACCGAGGAAGATGATCAGCATAGGGGGCCCTGAACTATAGATGAGATTTCTTTCCGTCGAGGTAACAGGAACCCTTCACGTTCAAGTGATCGGAGGAATCCCTCACCTTCAAGTGATCCCCCTTGAAGACACTCGAACCCTAGAGTCCTGCATGAGGAATTAAGGGAATGCAACTAGAAGATCATCGACCTAGAAGCACAACTAAGAGCTGCAAAGGAGAATGTCGCCAAGCAAAGAAGTCGGCATGCGAGTAGAAGCATGAATTGAGGGAGGTCTGAAGGTTGGCATGGATATCACAGAAGAACGTCTAGTTCACAAAGCACCAGCGACCTCTCTGTTAGGTAGACTCGTAGCCGTGCATCTAGTACCAGCCATCATAGGAGGGAACGCGAAGAGGGTCAGCCCTTACAGAGGGATCGGTTGTCAATGGGGAGAGACCGGGCTGATCCGAACACGGGTTAGGCGGGCTTAAATCGATGGCTTAGTGACTAGTTTGATAGAAGAGTTGCACACCCCAAAGGAAGAACCGCCCGTGATGTGGCAAGAAAGGCTCTGGAGTAGATTACATCATCTCCATTTACAGAAAAGTTAGAAAGGCACCAACATCCTAGGAAGTTCACGCCCCCAAGGCTTACTCCTTACAATGGGAAGTCTGACCCCATCAGTCACTTACGACATTTAAGCAGATGATGGCTCTATAAAGTGGAGATAAATCTTTGATGTGCCGAATTTTTTCATCCAGCTTAGGCCAATCTGCCCTTCACTGGTTTAACAAACTACCCTCGAGATCAGTAAGGAGCTCGAAGCAATTGTTTGAGTTGTTTATAGTACGATTTATTGCTAACAGCAAGTAGCTAAAGGAGGTCGACTATCTATTGGCCCTACAGAAAAAAGAAGATAAAGAACCACTGCAATATGCCAGGAGCTATTAGGAGACCTACAATGAGATTGAGGATTGTAGCAAGCAGCTAGCTGTCGTACTATTTAAAATCGAATTGCCCAAAGAGCATTGCTTGAGGCAATCATTGACGAAGCGAATAGCAAATGGCATACCTGAACTGACAGAGAGAATAGAGCAATACTTTAGGATAGAAAAGGACTTTATATCACCAAATCAGGAGAAGAATGGTGACAAAGCAACAAAGAAGGAGCCAAGGGAAGTTAAGAAGCCTCAAAGAGAGGAACCCAATGGTAGGGGCAAGAAAAATTTGGAGGGCATAAACATAGTGTTCAAGGACCCGATTTACAACATTTTGCCTCAGATCAGAGATAAGCTTTACTTCAAATGGCCCCCAAAGTTGGGAGGGGATCCCAACACTAGGGACTCTAAGAAGTCCTGTTCTCACTATGGGGAAAGGGGCCACATAACAAAAAACTACAGACACTTTAAGAATCATTTGGAGGACTTGGTGAAGGGGGGGCACCTCGGCCAGTTCATAGATCATAACAAAACAGAATAGGAAGAGCAGGCTAAACCAAGGGATGCACAGCAAAAAGAAGCTCGGGCGGAGCAACTAAGAATGATAACAATACTACATGACTCAGCTAGTTTGATGGACGTCGACCCCAACAAGTATCATGCTGAGATTCAGAAGGCTGCTTAATTGAGGGAGGTAATGTAGGTGCAGCCCCCAGTAAAAAGGCCAAAGGTTAGCAAAAAGAGTAGGGCCTTAATCTTCATTGATGATGACTTGGTAGGAGTCCAGACACCCCACAATGACGCACTAGTTGTGACACTGCGAGTAGGGGACTGTGATGTCAAGAGAATTCTTATTGATCAGGGGAGTTCATCGGAGGTGATGTACTATGACCTGTTCAAAAAGCTGGGGTTGAAAGATGCCGATCTGCAACCATCCCTTAACCCCTTGATTGGTTTCAGCTCAGACACAATTTGGCCATAAGGAAAGGTGATCTTACCCATAATGGCTGGAAATATCAACAATGCAGACCAAATTCTTGGTTATCAATGTGCTCTAGCCCTACAACACGATAATAGGTCAGACATGGTTACATTTGATGAAAGCCATACCATCCACCTACCACTAGCTGATATGCTTCTCAAGTAGTTAGGGCATACAAGAAATCAGAGGAGACCAAATTGCCTCCAAGCAATGCTTTTTGACATCCTACGCCTCAAAGATCAAGTAAGTCGAGTTCAGATGATGGAGCTGCATGAGGACACCTCCATTCTAGATGATGTTAGAGAAATCCCTAACAAGAAGGACATGGAGAAACTTTAGAAAATTGAGATTGACAGGCTGGACAAGGAAAAGTATTTCATGATTGGTACATCCTTGCCAGTCACAGAAAAAAGGGCCCTGATTAAACTACTGACAAAGAACTTGCAGGTTTTTACTTAGACTCCATATGAGATGTCAGCGATTGATCCTGAGGTCGCCTGCCACCGGCTTAATGTAATTCCATTATGCTGACTTGTGGTACAGAAGAGCAGGCAGGCAGCTACTTAACATATTGACGTTGTCATTGAAGAAGTGAAAAGGCTTCTTGAAGCGGGGCCAATACGAGAGGTCTACTATCCACGATGGTTGTCAACATAGTGATCGTAAAAAAGAAGAATGACAAGTGGAGACTCTGCATAGACTTCACCGACCTGAGCAAAGCATGCCCCAAGGACCCTTTTGTTGACCCATGAGTGATCTCCATAGCTAGTAATTGATTTTGATGATCACAAAACCTAATCATTGTGATCTAATGTGTTTAACTTAAATGTGCAGCTTAGTCTAATTATGGGCAATCATAAACTGTGAAGTATCGCAGAAGATCTTGCCAGCACCTCATAAGAGTGCCAACACTATAAGGGCATATGAGCAGTTTGTTAGAAATTAAGTCAATTCTATCAATACTAGAGTTTTAACCAGATTGATGACACCTGCATAGGAAGAAATGAGATTTGGATATGGATATGGGTAATGACATATATGGCCAACTCATTTACAATGAAGACCTTCGATCCTCATTTTTGTTCCACTAAAAGAAATATGCAAGCTTGAACATGCCATCCTTAAAATCATTGTGAAGGGAGCTCAAATGAGAAGTATGTCGAGATTGATACCAATGCAAAAGATTGATAACACCTGATAGAGTGAAAAGACTTCACCGCACAAGCAGACTGTTGACTTCAAATGGCTTAATAAACTAAGAACTACAAAATGATAAAAATGTTTAAGATATATGTAAAGCTATCAAGAAGATCAGTAGAGTCCAAACATGTTCACACTATCGAAGACTGATTGACAAAGGGGATAGGTTAAGGTCTATGGAAAGCAATAACAACTGCAGTAGATAACAAGATTATTGACAGCAACCAAGATTGCTGACAATCTTGATAAAAGGCATATGACAAAAGAAACAGGGAGACAAATTGACAGCACAAGCTAAAGATTATTGACAACCATATGGAAGAACCAACTATAAACGAAGCAGAAATAAAGATTGGAAGCACGAGGTGAAGTTCATTAACAACATCGGTGAAGAGCAACGTCAAATGCAGTGGCAAGCTGAGATTGGTGATACCAGAAAAACGATCGCTGACAATCTTGGTAAGCAATTATATCGAAAGAAACCTGGAGTCAGATTGGTAGCACTATTAGAAGATTGCTGACAATCTCAGTAGGAAACAGGAATTCGAAAACTCGTTCCAACGGTCAAATTTTTCAAAACTGTCTTACCTGTTCGCGCATTTAATGCACCTCCAACGGCTCTAACGGCTATTTCTTGTGAGAGACTATAAATATATGAGTTTAAACTCATTTATAGGTAAGAGACAAGGATCTTAAAGTGCAAAAATCCAAAATCCCTAAATCTTTCTCTTTCTCCACAACTGTCATTACCCGAGAGGAATTATTGAGCTATAACTTGCATTATCTTCACTTTTAAGTGTGACACTGATTATATTGTAACCTCTTTATTTCTAAAAAGGTTGTTGTAACCCCTAAGAGCTTGAGTGTAGCTTGATAACACTCTTATAAAATTGAGAGCTTGGTTTAAAATTTCTCGGCTGTAAGGATTTGGTGTAAATCCTTGGATGTAATAGTGAGTTGGGCACTTGAAGGAACTAGCAGCTGTGTAAAGAGAAGATTACATAGTGGAACACCCTCGAGGGGATCGAGGAAGAGAGGACGTAGGCAAGGATTGAATCGAACCTCTGTAAATCTCTTGTTCTTTGCTTTCTACTGATTGCATGTGTGTGAGTATTGGCTATTGATTGATTATGCATGTTATCTTTATTTTTCAGCAATCTTAGTTTATATTTGCATCACCTATTGTTTGTCATTATGTAAACAAGAATTGATTTTGATTTACCAAAAAATCTTGCTATTTTTTAAAGATCCCAATTCACCCCCTCTCTCGAGACTATCTTTGACCCAATAATTGGTATTAGAGCCTGGTGCTCACATATAAAATCTTTACATTCTTAAGTAAGATATGTGGCTAACATAGCTAAAACATCCTTAGCAGAAGGTCAGTCCACAAACAGAACTCCCTTGTTTAATGACACGAACTATAATTAGTGGAAAAATAGAATGAAAATTTGTATTCAATCTGTGGATTATGAACTATGGGGAGTCATTATGAATGGACCTAGTATTCCACTAAAAGAATTGAATCTAGTGAAGTGGCCAAACCTGAAGATGAGTTGGATGCTGATGACTTTAGAATTATGCAAACTAATGCAAAGGCAATGAATGTATTGTATTGTGCACTTGATTCCATTGAATTTAATAGAATTTCAACATGTGACACTGCTAAAGAGATTTGGGACAGGTTAGAGGTTACTCATGAAGGGACAAATCAGGTAAAAGAATCTAAAATTAATCTTCTTGTGCACAATTATAAGATGTTTAAGATGAAATATGAGGAATCGATTACCAAAATGTTTACTAGATTTACTAACATTATAAATGGATTAAAATCCCTTGGAAAGATTTATTCTAATAGTGAATAGATAAGGAAGATACTCAGATCTCTGCCCAGGAGTTGGGAAGCTAAAGTGACAGCAATAAAGGAGGCTAAAAATCTGAACACATTGCCTCTAGAAGAACTGTTGAGGTCACTTATGACCTATGAGCTAACTCAAAGACAAAACACACTAAATAATGAGGAGAAAAAGAAGAAAACAGTAGCCTTCAAATCTACCTCAAATGAACCAAACAGTGATGAAGAAAAGGATGAGCATTTAGCTCTCATTACCAAAAATTTTAAGAGGTTCATGAGAAAGAAATAGAGAAAAGGCAAAAATTTTGAAGCTAAAAGAGATTCAAGCAAATGAGATTCCACCATAATCTATTTTGAATGCAAGAAACCAGGACATATCAAGTTTGAATGTCCTTAGCTCAAGAAAAGAAGAAAAAGAAGTAAGGTAGCTGCAGCAATGGTAGCAACCCTAAGTGGCAGTAAAGAATCAAGCTCAGATGATGATTTTGACGTAGAAGAGGTAGCAAACCTTTGTCTGATGGCTCAAGAAGAAAATGAAAATGAGGTTTGCTTAAGATCTCATCTGAAGAAAGAAGTATGGTATTTGGACAGTGGCTATTCAAGGCACATGACAGGGAATGAAAGTTATTTCTCTTCTTTTACACCCAAAGACAGAGGAATGGTAACCTTTAATGACAATAGCAAGGGTAAAATTATTGGAATTGGCAGCATTAGTAAGAAATCCTCAACTATAATTGGAAATGTCCTTCTAGTTAAAGGTCTTAAACACAACTTACTGAGTATCAGGCAGCTGTATAACAAAGGTTTCAAGGTAATTTTCAAATCTTTAAAATGTTCTGTGGTAAATATTCTTCGTAGCTATACTGCTTTGACAGGAATGAGACAAAGCAACATATATGTTTTCAATCTGAATGATCTGTCTGCATCCACTTTAAAATGTCTATTTTCTATAAATAAACCTGATGTATGGTTATGGCACAGAAGGTTAGGACACACCAGTATGAGCACAATCTCTAAAGCTGCAAGACATGACATGGTGGTTGGTCTACTTAAAATTAAGTTTGAAAAGGATAAAGTGTGTGATGGATGTCAAAATGGTAAGCAGATCAAAGAATCTTTCAAATCAAAAATAGAGATTTCATCTACAAGTCCTCTTAAATTACTACATATGGACTTATTTGGACCTACCAGAACACTTAGTTTTAGAGGAAAACAATATACTTTTGTAATTGTGCATTATTATTCTAGATTTACTTGGACTTACTTTCTTGCTCACAAAGATGAAACTATATCTACGTTTGCCAAATTCTGCAAAAGGGTTCAAAATGAAACGAGTTTGCCATATCTACTATTAGAGCATACCATGGAGGAGAATTTGATTGCTCCCCATTTGAAACTGTTTGTGATGAAAATGGTTTTGAGCATAACTTTTCTGCTCGTAGAACTCCTTAGCAAAATGGTACTGTTGAAAGGAAAAACAGGAATTTAGAAGAAATGGCAAGAACCATGCTTTGTGAGAATGCTCTACCTAAATATTTTTGGATTGAGACAATAAATACTACTTGCTATGTTCTTAACAGAATTCTTATTAGAAGACACCTGAAAAAGATACCTTATGAGCTTTGGAAAGGGAGAAAGCCAAATATTTCTTATTTTCATGTTTTCAATTGTAAATGTTTTATTCTGAACAATAACAAAGATAATCTAGGAAAATTTGATGCAAAGTTTGATGAAATAATTTTTCTTGGTTATTCTATGCATAGTAAAACTTTTGGAGTTTTTAATAAAAGAACTTTGGTAGTTGAAGAATCCATTCATGTTACATTTGATGAAACTAACTCTCCTGCAAGCAAAAATGATGAAGCAAATGAACCAGGTCCAAGTGGTAGCAATATAGATGAAGTGCTAATACCTGGAGAAACTCTACTAGGAAAAATCAGAGAAGCAGAATTTGAAGAAAAAGAACCAAGACTAACCATATCTCAGCAGCAAATAGAAGTGAATGAGGGGCTACCAAAAGAATGGAAATTCATACAAAACCACCTTAAGATTAAATGCTTAGTGATCCATCAAAAGGAGAAAGGACTAGATCTTCCATTAAAAATTTGTGTGCACACTCTGCCTTATTGTCACAAATAGAGTCAGAGACCTTTCAAGAAGCTGAAAGAGATGAATACTGGATCAATGCTATGCAAGAAGAACTAAATCAGTTCGAAAGGAACAAAATATGGAACCTAGTGCCTAGACTTGAAGGATATCCAATTGTAGGCACCAAATGAGTTTTCAGAAACAAGGTGGATGAAGCTGGTACTGTCATCAGAAATAAAACAAGGTTAGTTCCTCAAGGCAGCAGCCAAGAGAAAGGTATTGACTATGATGAAACTTTTGCACCTGTTGCTAGATTAGAAGCAATTAGAATGTTACCTGCATTTGCATGTTTTAAAGGGTTTAGCTTTATCAAATGGATATCAAAAGTGCTTTATTAAATGGTGTTATAAGTGAAGAAGTGTATGTTGAGCAACCACCAGGTTTTGAAAATGATAAATTTCCTGATCATGTTTGTAGATTGTCCAAAACATTGTATGGTTTAAAACAAGCACCTAGAGCTTGGTATGCAAGACTAAGCAACTTTCTATTGAAAAATGATTTCACAAGAGGCAAAGTTGACACCACTTTATTTATCAAAAACAAAAATCCTAACATGCTTATTGTACAAATATATGTAGATGATATTATCTTTGGATCTACTAATGAAAATTTATGCAAGAAGTTTGCTAAGAGCATACAAGGGGAATTTGAAATGAGCATGATAGGAGGGCTAACATTTTTTCTTGGACTGCAAATCAAGTAATCAAGAGATGTAATCTTTATAAATCAGTCCAAATACATCAAGGATCTGCTCAAAAGATTTAATTTTAAAGATTTAAAACAGATTGGTAAACCTATGAATTTGTCAACCAAATTGGAGCAGATGATGCAGGTAAGTCTGTTGATACAAAACTGTTTAGGAGCATGATAGGATCTTTGCTATATTTAACTGCAAGTAGACTTGACATCATGTTTAGTGTGTGTATTTGTGCTAGAGTTCAAACTAATCCTAAGGAGTCACATCTCACTGCTGTAAAAAGAATTTTTAGATATTTAAAACAGACCTATAATCTTGGTATATAGTACTCATGTGGTACATCATTTGAACTTGTTGGATACACTGATGTAGATTATGTTGGAAGTAGAACTAATCGAAAAAACACCAGTGGTGCATGTCAATTTCTTGGAAACATGACCGTGTTATGGTCTAGCAAGAAGCAGAATTCAATGGCCCTCTCAATTACAGAAGCTGAGTATATAGCTGTTAGTAGCTGCTGTGCTCAGGTTTTGTGGATTAAACACCAACTTGAAGACTATGGACTTACCTATGATCATATCCCTATTAGGTGTGACAACACCAGTGCAATAAATCTGACCAAGAATCCTATTCAACACTCCAGAACCAAACATTTTGAGATTAGACACCATTTTATTAGAGATCATACACAAAAAGGTGACGTTAATCTGGAGTTTGTCAGCATTGATCATCAGTTGGCTGATATTTTCACCAAACCTCTAAATGAAGATAAATTTTGCATGATTCGAAGAGAACTTAGTATGTGCAATCTTGTTTGATAAATGTTATGTGTTATTATTTATTTCTCGTATATGTATTTCTTTCACAATTTGAATCATCTTAATTTAAGTGTTGTTTAAGGATGCATAAGTGTCAGCAATAATGGCTGGTGCCATCAATCACTGATTTCGTGTTGAAAATTTCATATGGTCACTACACATTGACAGCACCTATAAAAAGTGCCAGCACTTCTGCATACTTAAAACTGTTGGGTCTCCGCTTATATATACTTAAAGCCCTAGATTGCCAGCCTACTTCGACATTTTAGTTTTTTCTGTTTTGAAGATAACCGTTCCTTCCACTTTTCAAATCCTCAAAACCACCTTCTTATACTGCGATTCAAATCTCATTCCAACCAAAATTCCTCAAGAAGCACTTGTAGCAACAGAAATCGAAGGATGACAGTGATTTCTTATAATCCAAGCACTGAATAAGCAGTAACTGCTCATCTCGTCACTGATCAAGGAATGAAAAGGAAAATCAGAAAAGAAAAGGAAAAATCAAGCAAAATGGGAGAGGTATCAAAGAACGAAGAAGGGATGACAAAGGAAAGGCTGTGGAAGAAGAAGTGTCAAAACCCGATGTTCTGAAAAATGATCCCTATTTCAATCAGGTCTCACTAAAAGAAAGGTATAAAACTTCTTTCTGTACCAAAAAAGTTATAAAAGGTAGATTTGTTGATTTCAACTTCTTTGAGGAGATAGGGATTAACTTTAGGGAGAAATTTTCCTACGTAGGTTAGTTAGAAATGGCTAGTTTGAAAGAAAAAGTGTATCCAAAATTGATGAGGCATTTCTATGCCAATCTTAAGCCATCCACAAGTAACCCCAACAGATTGACTAATTTTGTAAAAGTAGTAAAGATTAAACTCAATGGAAAGGTTTTAGAAAACATTTTCGATCTTCCTAGTGCTGACATTGAGAATTGACCTAAGAATCTAAAAGAGGTATTCTTTGTGATTTTGGGAAAGAGGTACGAAGCAAGAAAAGAAGAACCATAACCTCCGATGAGCTATCTTTGGAACTCAAAATAGTTCATCACTTCCTTAATCATTGCCTGGCTCCAAGGAGTGGCAGATTTGATTATATTTCTGAAACTGAGTTACTTCTACTATGGTGTTGTGCTAGTTAAGACAAGAAATCTCACATGACCATAATCCTTTTGGACAAAATGCGAGCAACCTCCACTCACAAGACCAGGACCATTCATATGGTATGGCTCTTACTAGAATCTTCAAACATTTTGGAGTTGAGCTTGCTGGAGAAAATGGAGAAGTTGTAAAGGAAAGACAAGATGGGATAAATGAGTCAACTCTGAAGAGTATGAGGTATGAGAAAAATACTAAGACAGATCAATGGGTTAGAAAGAAGGATAGTCACCCCCCTACTGCCTCATCCTCACAGGCAGAACTAGAAGAACTTGAAGATTTTGACTTTGAAACCAAAATGGTTGGGCTGATGCACCAATTTGATTCCAAACTCGGTAAGTGCCTGACCATGGTTAAGAATCTGGAGACAAAGATGGGACAACTATCCAAAGAAATGAAAAATATCAAGCTGGAGATCAAAGAGGCTATTTTGAATGCCTTGAAGGAAGAAAATTCCCCTGCCTCCGACAAGGCAGCCTCTGAGTTTGAGGAAGAGAAGTCTAAAAAAGGAGCGTCTGGTGGAAAGGAATCTGAAAAAAAAAGCTACTGCAGAAAAGGAACTCAGTGAGGAAGAAATAGAAAAAGAAAAGGGTCAGAAAGCTGCAGAACCAGACCAAGGACCAGAGGTGGCAGCTGTAGAGTTGGAAAAAGAACCAAATGTGGAGAGAGAGGTTGAAGACACAGTTGCTGAGTAGCTTGAAGAGAGTGAGACAGACAAGCAAGAGCCAGCACCTGAGCCTTCTGAAGTCCCAGATAAAGGGAAAGCACATATTGCAAGTGTTGACCCATCTGCACCTCATCCCTTTTTTTCTCCTCCCTCCAAACCTATATACAAGCAAGGAGCCCGAAAGAAAGTACCCTTCCATCCTATCACCGAAGCTTATGGCCTTAGAGACCGACCTGGCAAGGGTGTCTCTAACAACCCTGATGACCCTTTTATTGTGTGACCCTGCATTGCACTTTAGTTTTTATGTTGACTGGCTAAAACTCTATATTTTTGTATTGTTTTGGATATTGCTGGCCATGGACTAGTTTGTCAGACAATTTATTTATGGTTGAATGCACTCTCTATATTTTTGTTCCTACTGCTTATGTGATTCTTGCAGGCTTATTTCATATTTGACTGTTCAATACTTGTTTTACTATTATTTGACTGCTTGCTGTAGACTTCTTCACCCTTTGATTATTTAATGCTTGGATGATTGCTTCCTTCTCAATAACTTCAATTCCATTTAAACATTTTTTGCTATTGTATCTGTCAAAATTTCTTTTTACATTCTTTTATATTACTTGACAAAAAGGGGGAGAGCTGTATTGAGTCCTGATTTGACTTGTTAAATCAATGTGATTGCTGAATAGAGAAACATTCTCAATTAAGTGGGAGGATCTCATATTAAGAGGGAGGATAATGTCTCTCTGTTATCATATTTTTCTTATGTTTAAAGAAGGTTTTGTCTTCATCAAAAAAGGGGAGATTGTTGACCGAATGGGTGATCTCCATAACTAGTAATTGATTTTGATGATCACAAAACCTAGTCATGATGATCTAATGTGTTTAACTTAAGTGTGCAGCTTAGTCTAATTATGGGCAATCATAAACTGTGAAGTATCATAAAAGATCTTGTCAGCACCTCATAAGAGTGCCAACACCATAAGGGCATATGAGCAGTTTGTGAGAAATTAAGTCAATTCTGTCAACACCATAGTCTCAACCAGATTGATGACACCTGCATAAGAAGAAATGAGATTTGGATATGGATATGGGTAATGACATCTATGGCCAACTCATTTACAATGAAGATCTTTGATCCTCATTTTTGTTCCACTAAAAGAAATATGCAAGCTTGAGCATGCCCTCCTTAAAAGCATTGTGAAGGGAGCTCAAACGAGAAGTATGTAGAGATTGATGTCAATGCAAAAGATTGATAACACCCGATAGAGTAAAAAGACTTCACCGCACAAGCAGATTGTTGACTTCAAATGGCTTAATAAACCAAGAACTACAAAATGATAAAAATGTTTAAGAAGCTTGTAAAGCTATTAAGAAGATCAGTAGAGTTCAGACATGTTCACACTATCGAAGACTGATTGACAAAGGGGATAGGTTAAGGTCTATGGAAAGCAATAACAGTTACAGTAGAGAACAATATTGTTGACACCAACCAAGATTGCTGACAATCTTGATAAAAGCCATATGACAAAAGAAGCAAGAAGACAAATTGACAGTACAAGCTAAAGATTGCTGACAACCATGTGGAAGAACTAACTATAAAAGAAGCAGAAATAAAGATTGGAAGCACAAAGTGAAGTTCATTAACAACATCGTTAAAGAACAACGTCAAATGCAGTGGCAAGCCGAGATTGGTGACACTAGAAAAACGATTGCTAACAATCTTAGTGAGGAATTATATCGAAAGAAAAATTGGCAGCACCATTAGAAGATTGCTGACAATCTCGGTAGGAAATGAGAATTCAAAAATTTGCTCCAATGGTCAGATTTTTCAAAACTGTCTTAGCTGTTCGCGTATTTAATGCACTTCTAACGGCTCTAATGGCTATTTCTTGTTAGAGACTATAAATATATGAGTTCAAACTTATTTATGGGTAAGAGACAAGGATCTTAAAGTGCAAACATCCATAAGCCCTAAATCTTCCTCATTCTCTGCAACTGTCATTACCTGAGCGAAATTATTAAGCTGTAACTTGCATTATCTTCACTTCTAAGAGTGACACTGATTATATTGTAACCTCTTTACTTCCAAAAAGGTTGTTATAACCCTTGAGAGCTTGAGTGTAGCTTGATAACACTCTTGTAAAATCTAGAGTTTGGTTTGAAGCTTCTCAGCTGTAAGGATTTAGTGTAAATCCTTAGATGTAATAGTGAGCTGGGCACTTGAAGAAACTAGTAGCTATGTAAAGAGAAGATTACATAGTTAAACACCTTTGAGGGGATCGAGAAAGAGAGGACGTAGGCAATGATTGAGTTGAACCTCTGTAAATCTTTTGTCTTTGCTTTTTACTGATTGCGTGTGTGTGAGTGTTGGCTGCTGATTGATTGTGCATGTTATCTTTATTTGTCAGCAATCTTAGTTCATATTTGCATCACCTATTGTTTGTCATTATTTAAACAAGGATTGATTTTGATTTTTCAAAAAATTCAACTATTTTTTAAAGATCCTAATTCACCCCCCCCTCTTGGGACTATTTTTGACCAAACACCTTTGTCGCTCCTGAAGATTGACCAGCTGGTAGATGCAATTACTGGGCATGAGAGGATGATCTTCTTAGATGCATATCGAGGGATACCACTATATCCCCATGCATGAGGATGATCAAAAAAAGATAGCCTTCATCATGCCGAGGGCAATTTTCTATTATAAGGTGATGTCCTTTGGACTCAGGAATGCCGATTCAACTTACTAGAGGCTGGTAACGAAGATATTTAAGTAATACATCGACAGCGTGGTGGGGGTTTACAAAGACAATATGGTGGTAAAAGCGAGATTGGCAGAGGCCACCTTGGAAATTTTGATGGAGTTTTTGACATCCTGAAGAAGTACAAGATGAGGCTGAATACCTCAAAGTGTGTGTTCGGGGTCAAGTCTAGAAAGTTTATGGCGGTTTTTGGTCACTCATCATGGAATTGAGGCTAACCCCGACCAGATAACTGCCATCTAGAACATCCAGGCCCTGAAGAATATCAAGAAAGTTCAGAAGCTGATAGAAATGGCTGCCGCGCTCAGCCGCTTCATAAGCCGATCTTCAGATAAGTGCCAACCATTCTTCCAGTTATTGAAAAAACAAAAGTGTTTTAGCTGGGGACCAGATTATGACACAACACTAATCGACCTCAAAGCCTATTTGACCCAGCCTCCACTTTCATCAACCCTAGTTAAAGACAAGGATTTTTATGCGTACTTGGCCATTTCTAAGCATGTAATTAGCGCTATGCTACTACGACAGCAAGAGAGTCAGCAAAAGTCAGTCTATTGTGTGAGCAAAACCCTCCTGAGGGCAGAGACGAGATACTTACCCTTAGAGAAACTGGCTCTAGCCCGGTGATGTCATCACAAAAGTTAGTACATTACTTTAAGGCACACACAATCAACATCCTAACTGACCATCAGTTAAAATTGCTTTTTCGAAGGGCAGATTTCTCAGGGAGAGTAGCCAGGTGGGCAGTAGAGCTCAGCGAATTCGACATCAAATACTAACCCAGGTCGACGGTCAAGGGTCAGGTACTTGCTAAATTAATTGCAAAGTTTTTATATGAATTGTCGCTGAAAACAAGTGGGACAGAAGTCGCCAAATTCCCACCTACTAATCCACAGCTGGAACCCTGGGAGGTTAATGACCATTGGAGGCTATCTGTTGATGGAGCATCCAATGACAGAAGGGCAGGATTAGGCATAATACTCATTACCCCTAACGGGATGGCCTTAGAACAAGCCATCAAGTTAGAATTTATTGCCTCTAGTAATGAGTTAGAATACGAGGCTTTGCTTACCGGGCTTCGCCGAGCTATAAAACTGAGAATTATCAAGTTAGAAATCTACTCAGACTCATAGCCAGTGGTGAATTAGATAACTAGAGGGTACACTGCTAAGAAAGACAGAATAGCCCAGTACTTGGCAAAAGCTTAGGAGCTGCTCAAGAAGTTTAAGGGGACCAATTTGTATCATATCAGGCGCGACAACAATGCCTATGTTAACGTATTAGCAATGCTAGCAGCAATACTGAAGTCGGGATCAAAGAAAACAATTCATGTTGAGACCCTGGCTACCCTAAGCATTTATCTTGAAGAAGAACTTATGCTGGCTATGGAAACCTCAGGCACAGCCTGGATGGACCATATCATTGCTTACCTTGACAAAGACGAGTTTCCGAATGATAAGAATGAGGCTAGGAAGATAAAGTTTTAAGGCATTGAAATACTAGTTGTCACCTAAACGGGAGCTTTATAAAAGATCTTTTAAACGGCCCTATCTCCACTGCGTCCATCCAGAAAAGGTACAAGGAATACTTTATAAGGTTCACGAAGAGATCTAAGGAAGTTATGTCGGCAGGAGATCAATTGCCCACCGAGCTATCTCACAGGGGTACTGGTGGCCTTATATGTAGAATGATGCAGCCCAGTATGTGCTAAAGTGCCAAAAGTTCTCACAGTTGATCCATCAGCCTGCTAAAGACCTTAGTACAATCACCAACCCTTGTCGTATACACAATGAGGGCTAGAAGTCGGCCCATTACCTCGAGCTCTAGGGGATAAGAGATTCCTCATAATTACAATGGATTATTTTACTAAATGGATAAAAGTAGAGCCATTGGCCACAATACGTGAAGCGGATGCAAAAAGGTTTGCTTGGAGAAACATCATTACAAGGTTTACCATCCCAAGGGCATTGATCTCAAATAATGGCACGTAGTTTGATGAAAACATGTTCAGGGGGTTCTTTTCTGAGTTAGGATCAGAAACTACTATTTAATGCCAGCCTACCCGTAGTGTAATGGACATGCAGAGATCTCCAACAAAATAGTGTTGAATGGGATAAAGAAGAGGCTGGAGAAAATAAAGGGAAGGTGGGTCAAAAAGCTCCCCACTATCCTTTGGTTTAACAGAACTACCTCGAAAAGATCAACAGGAGAAACTCTTTACTCTATGGCTTGCGGGGTAAAGGCCGTGATTCCTTTTGAGATTTGGTTGATAACAATCAAGTCGGCTGTATTTAACACAGGCTCAAATGAATAGATGCTAGCCAAGGACCTTAAGCTCGTTGAAAAAAAGAGGGAAGGTGCCTTGCTCAAGCTTACTGCCTCTCATTAGTAACTTAGCCGATCTTACAATAAATGGGTCCAACCAAGAGTTTTTCAACCCGGAGACCTTGTACTAAGAAAAGTACTTGGGGTAACTAAGAATGCAGCTGATGGAAAGCTTGGCTCCAACTGGGAAAACCCATACAGAGTTGCATCCTAAGTCAGCGTGGGGACATTCCAGTTAGAAACCATAGAAGATGGATGCCAGCTACCCCAACCATGGAATGCACAAAACTTAAAAGAGATTCTACCAGTGACGACCTGGTTCGAAGTCACTTTTTAAATTCTTCTCAAAATTTGATTGTAGAAGATCGTGAATTATGCGTCTTACTGAATACTATCTATAGAAATAAAGATTGAGTTTCTCATATATATGATATGCAAACAAATGACAACCAACCAAAAACAAAATGAAGATCCTTGGTCTTGCCTAAGTTAGGCAGGTCTGCTAATGAAGGCCAAATTAAACCAAGAACCAAGTGAAGATCCTTGGTCCTACTTAAGTTAGGCAGGTCGGCCAATAAAGGCAAATAAATAACAAAAACAAAGTGAAAATCCTTGGTCTTGCGTAAGTTAGGCAGGTCGGTCTAAGAATGGCCAAATCTATAATAAACCAAGTGAAGACCTTAGTCCTGCCTAAGTTAGGCAGGTCGGCCCAGGAATGACCAAAACTATTAGAAACTAAGTGAAAACTTTGGTCCTCCCTAAAATAGGCAGGTCAACCAATGAATGCCAAATCTATAAAGAACTAAGTCTTTTATACTTAATCCTGACTAAGTTTTTCAGGTCGGCCTAAGAATGGCTAAAGGCTATATAAGTACTTGAATATAAAAAGCAATCGATAGTGAAGCAGAAAAGAAGTTTGTTTAAATTCAAAGAAGCTTTTTACAAATAAAGGTTTCCAAAGATTACAAAAGAGTTCAAAACGGGAAATAAAAAGTGCTTTATGTTTGAAGGGCTGGGTTAGCAGGGAGATCGGAGGAGGCAGGGACCACTTTAGTCATACTATTAGTGATCACAACAACTTGTAGAGCTAGAGGGGCAGTGTTACCAATGGCAACTTTCGTAACACCGGTGATCTCAACCACCACTGGTGCTGGAGGGGGAACTGTCAAAATAGTGACTTTAGCAGTGGCGATATTGGCAACATTGGCAATAACTTCGGCAGTTCTAGGGTAGTATCTTAGAATGTTCAACCAGAGTGGCAAAGGCGACTCAACCTTCATCTCTTTCAAGGTGGCTGACCAGCTTTCAATGAAAATTGAGTTCGACAAGTCGACCATTTGTTGAGTATACTCCTCTCCAGCCTTTTCAAAGCCTTTCTGGAAGCTTGCTTCAACTTTAACCTTGGATTAAGCTTTCAGCTTCTTAATGTTGCCCCTTAGTTTAGCATTTAGCTTATCCGACTTTGCCAATTCCTGATTTTTCTTCTCAATGTCGGCAAGGGCCAGATTCAATGCCACCTTATTTTTCTCCAGCTCTTCTGCCGCTGCGAGCTCTACCTGTTTTGCCACGGTCCACTTGGTCTTTAGCTCACTATGCTTCTTGACCAATACCTCATGCTCGGCTTCCAAAGTTTAGAACCTGTTCATACCCTCAAGTGCTTGAAATGAGCCTTGAAAATGCAAAAAATTATTCAGAGCGTGAACTTAGATGCTAATAAGAAGGGCGCAAAAGAAATTAAGAATGGTCTTACCACCATACTGTTATGCACCGCTCCTAAGAAGATTGTCCCATTACTAGCTTTAGTCAACAGCTCTTCATCAGTATGTTGAATAGTGCTTTGAAGCACCCCCATAGCCACTGTGGCATCGTTGATCATGGATTCCAAGGAGGTCATGGGGTGACCTGAGATATTGAGCTGAATGACCATGACATCGATGGACACAACAACAGAGTTCACAGGCGCCGACTTCAATTTCTTAGCTTTTGACACCTCTGGCATGTCCTTGCATGTCGGTCTCTTTTTTGCCATCTTGCCTGTTTATTTATCCGCTAGAGGGACAACTGGAGTGGCGGTATCCTCAAGACTGAGAGAAAGATGGCCTCTCATAGCCATTTTCTTAATCATCATCTCCCTTAGGCTTCTTTTCTGCATGTTGTCTTGGTTGGCTTCTGCTTCAAAGCTTGAAGAAAATTATTGCTTACATCTTCTAGTAACTCGGTGGTCTGGAACTGTAAGAGGTGTGGATGTAAATGATAAAATCAGAGACGCTGGCCAGAAAGACGATGATAATGGTGAAAAAGGACTGGACCTCAGCGTATCAAGTGGAGAATTTGGTGTTTCAAATTGCGATCAAGATGATGACCCCAACTCGTCGTCAGCTGGAATTTCAGCCTTAGTATTAGCGTAAGGATTTCGGTTCCCTTCGTTTGTAACAGCAGGACCAGCAACTATGACGGGGTTACGCTCGAGCAAGTTAGGGATCACAATGGCTTCAAGGATGTCCTCATCTTCACCAGCAGCAGCCTCCTATTTGAATGTGGCTATGACTTTGGCAGAAACCTCTGATGTCATGGTCAATGATTTGTAACGTAGCATATATCATAGTAGAATGTGTGTCGCTCTACCCACTCATGCCTGCCAACCTTCACCTTTGTATTTCTAAAGTTTCTTCAGAGACAGTATCTTTACCACAAGGTGTTCCTTCTTCCTGCTCCTTTTACCGAAGGTGGCTGAAAATATAGAAGAGATGATTATGACTTCGTATTAGCGGGCTCAGTTGTGTACAAAAGTGCGAAGAAAGATTGGAGTAAACCTATTTCATGAGGAACCCTAGGGTAATGCTGTGTCGGCCTTTGGTCTTCGGGGATGTTCCCGAATTCCCATGGCCCTGTTAGCCACACCATCACGTCGTCCACACCCTTACCCGAGCTGGGAAGGACCTGGACGATCTCCTTGCTGCGGTTTCGTGTTTTGAAGTAATATCTCATGTAGTCACCACTCACCGAAACAGGGGTGTAGCAATAATCAAATTCCCATATACCAATATTTATATTAAGGATCCAGTTTAGTTCTACAATACCCATAACAATTCTAAAGACATTTGAGGTTAACTGGACAGGAGAAACCCTGTAGTGATTTAGAAACTTAAGAAGGAATGGGTGGAAAGGGAACCTAACTCCACCCTTTACTATGGCGATTAAAAGGAAGGGCATGCCCTTGTCGGTCTCATACAAGGTGCACTCATTCGCTTTGGCCAATTTGATATCTACCCCTTCGGGAAATTGATGCCTCAAGTTGAAAGCAACAACAGCTTCAGGGGAACTTAGCATCTTCCTAAGGCACGCAACCATGGCGTGAACGAGTTCAAAAAGGGAAAGAAAGGGACTCAAGGACTTATAGTGAGTCAGATCGATGTCCTCTCCGAATGCTATCTTCTCACGCAAGGATGAGCTCTAAACTAGTGCCACTAGTCTTTATACCAAGGCATGCCATCGGTTCAGAGACTGTGAAGCGACGGGGCAATGATGGCAAAGCCAAACCATCACTTCCACATGTGGCTTCTCATAGGTCGGCAAATTCGAGATTGTCGCATGGCGCACATAAATGACTCATCATTACACTGACCCAGGGCTCAAAGTGATGCCTCGTTGAAGCAAGCATCCAGCTTTTACCCCCTTACCTTGGCCAAATAGGGTGCAAGGGTTAGGGGGAAATTGTAGGCCAAATAACTTAGAAAGCCTAGATAATAACTACGCCCGGCCCTATCTAAAGAGAATATGCCCGACATGATTAATTAAGCCCAAAGGGTAAAACAGACAAGCCCAATGGGCAAGAGTCCCATGCCGACTTGGACTAGGACATTTAAAGAGAAGTCCAAATTCAGTCTAAGCCGACCCCAGAGTGATTAACTCCTAGATCCAAAAAGGGATAGGGCCTTTGAAACGTATAAATACACCATGTCACTAAGAAGTAAGGTACGTTTACTTGAACTAGTGCATATTGTTTTTGTTCGATTCATTGAGATTAAGTTTGCCTAACTTAATTATCGGAGTATCATCGGCCCAAAGAGGGTTGACGCATTCTCATTGTTCCAGTTCTTGTAGCTTGGAGCTCGTCAAGTTGGTTCGCAGAGTGAATAAAGCCTTCATAAAAATTTCACTTACAATTTTTATTAAAATAGAATAATTAATTTATTAATAAATACTAAAACTATTACATAAAGTATGTCTTTTGTATAAATGCCTAACCCAAAGATTTATATGGTGCAAATTTGAATTTTGGTCTACTTTGATATCAAGAAATTGATATCAAACGAATATCGAAAGTCATGAAACTAATGCCCAAATGCAGGATTTGAGAAGAGGAAGAAAATTATATAATTGCCTTTTCTCGACTTAACTTGAAGGACCACGAAATAGGGTTTAGAATTAGGCCTTGTAGGTGAAGGTTTTGTATGAATTTCTTGATGTGTATGCATCAAGAGGTGTATTTCCTATTAATCACTTTAGGTGAGCTAAAATGGAAAAACAAAGAGTAATTTTGAAAGAAAAATGTTATACATAATTCCATTTCTCAATTGCACTTTTCGCTTCTAAGTACAAGTGAATAGTTCCCACATAAATTTATTAATGTAATCGCCAAAGCCTTACTTGTTTGCTTAGAGTAGTGAAGAAGGGTTTGAAAAATGGGATAAGTAAATATATTATTACTTTTTTGAAAATGAATTATGTAGAATGAGATGGGCTGGGGTGCAAAAGCGGAACTATGCTTGGATAACAGGGGGCCATGACCCTCCTACTTTGACTAATTTTTTACTTAGGCCCTATTAATTTTGAGTGTTTATTAAAAGATAGGGTATATTGGCCTCCCAAAATTTAAAAATTTTTCTTTTTGACCTTTTAAAATTTAAGAATTTTTAAAAAATTCTCATCTTGACCTTCAAAAGATTCAAGAATTTTAATATTTGCTTCAACAAAATTCAGAAACTTTTATCTCGAGCTTTCAAAATTCAAGAATTTTTTTATCTTAGCCCCTAAAAAAAATTAAAATTTTTTCACTTAACCTTCCATTGTCCCCTTCACTAAAATTTTTGGTTTCATCCTTGATGGGGCGGATGAGATAGTAGGTCAATAGTGGGTGAGAGTGGTTGATCAGTGAGTTAACTCAGCTAGGTGACTAGGTTACCGAAATGTGAGAGTAATTTCGTTTTGTCCACTAGTTTTCTTCCCCTCCTTATTTATTCTGCAGGAAAAAAAGTGTTATTTCATAAACATGAAGGGTATTCCTGTATATGTCAGAAACTTGAGGGGAGTGTGTAATTTGCCCCAATTAAAGGACAGCTACGAAGCCGACATCCATTTTATCTACAGATCCACTCTTCTGATTCATAAATAAGCACGCCATCCATGCCTCAGCTTTAGCTCATAGATGGCGATTACTATCTCCTCTTCTCCATCACTATCTCCTCTTTGCCGCACCAGAAACCATGAAATCTTCTTCCCTAACCATACATTTGACCGTTACCGTCTCTTGACCGTTCGTTCCCGCCACTCCGGTCGTGCGGCCGTTTCAAATACTACGCCCCTTATAAGGGCTGAAACTTATTCTTCTTCTTCTTCCTCTTCCTCAGTAGTCAGCAGAGAGCCGATGGTTCCTCCTTACAACGTACTGATCACGGGCTCTACCAAAGGTTCGTCTCTCTTTTATCTTCTCTTCTCTTGATTTACTATCAGCTTCAGGTTTGTCTGAAAAGCTGAGGATATTGATAGATTTGAGAGTTTTTATTCCTTCATTTTATTTTCAACTTTAATGTAGGGCCTTTGCGTTTCTTGCTAGTTGAAATTCTTGGGAGTTTCGAACTCTTCATGGTCATGAGAGTTAGAGTTCTTAATTCTATAACTTCATTGTTGGAAGGGCTATAGAAATTATTTTCTACAATCTTATTATGTTCTTGACTTAGTGTTGAGTATTGTCCATGGAATTACTATATCGCTATGTTTAGAACTTGTATTTGTGGAGGGAAAGGAAAAGTAAAGGAAAAAAGATAGGAAAGGAAATGAAGCAAAAAAAGCTAAATTTCTTTTTTGAAGTAAATAATAAGACATTGTGCCGAAATATTGACATCAATATTAATGAGTAAATGAATAAATAAATAAACTAACAAATAGGCGAGTAATAACTTATTTTTGAATAAATTTTATTAGTAGGCACAAAATGTGCCTAAATTATGCAATAAAAATATTAAAATAATGTAAAAATATAAGAGACCATGTAAATATAAACAATTTTTTTTTTTTTTATAGAAATCTTAAAAGTCAAAGTTTTGCATTTTAGGAGAAAAGAGAGAAAGGAGGTGGAGAAGAAGAGCTTTAAAATAAGAGTATTTTACACTCCATAGAAGCATTTAACAAGCGGGTAAACAAAAAGAAAACAAAGTTCAATCCAGAAATAGATGGAAGACAGAAAGAAGTAAAAAAAAGAGATAGTTTTATATATCCTAAGATCCTAAGAGAAAATATCTACTAGTTGCATTTTGCAATAGCACTAAATAAAACATATGCCGGAAACATAGAAATTTGGAATACCTTAAAGAAAAAAAAAGAGCTATGCACAAAGGGATACTTGACAAAATAAAAAAAAGGGTTGAATGAGTTTTGTAGTTCACTGGACGATTAGGATTAAATAAAAAAAAATGAGAAGAAGAAGAAAAAAGAGAGCAAAATGCAAAATAAAAAGAAAAGAAACAATTTTTTTTTGATCTATTTGATTAATTGGAGAAGAAAAAGGCAATGCAACCAAATGAGTATACTAAACATTGTTGGAGAGTGGAATTAGTTATAGAGGAAGATGGAGACGCTTGAATAGCATCCATATTCCTTCATCTCTTTTGTTTTCACAAATTGTTGCAATGTATGAATGCCAATTGCCCATTATTTGTTTCTCTTAGCATATTCAATTCGAGGATCAAAATTTCGTTTCAATGGGTTGTTTCGGTTGGCTTAGAAATGGAAACGTTTCGTAAGTGTTTTGGGATGTTTCGAGAACATTTCATAAGTGACAAATAATAATATAGTAAACTACAATATTTTGTATTTTTCTCAACAAAAATTGTACAACATTTTTGAAAAGTTATAAATTTGTATTGATGCAACTTATTATTTTATTATATAACGTTGTGTTATAGGGCATTTCTTTATGTTCTGGTGTGTTTTGATGAAAACAATAGAGTTTTATTATTCCATTAGAGTTTTGTTTCGGCTGTTAGGAAATGAAAATGCTTCAATCGTTTTGATGGAAACAAATAAATTTTTTTTTCCTTGATTTGATTCCATATGGAATTTTTATTTGATTGGGACCTAGTATAAAATGGGTAGTACACAAACATAAAAATAACAAAAAAACTAAATGTTAAGCAAAACAAAGTTTACAAATTGGATTGGATAGGATGAGGATTCTAGGATCAAGTAAGATCCTACACAAAAATCGTAAAATCCTACCTCCAAGGAATTTTCTACATGACCTAGGTCGATTTTGCCAAAATAGATCATATGATTATAAAATATAGATCGGGATTTTTAACAAAAAAAGCACTTTGCGAACATATGGTTCCGTCATTATTATGGAGTTAATATTTTGTAACTAAATTGAGGCAACAAAATTATAATTATTTCAATTATTAAATTTCATAATTTAGTAGCCAAATGTTACAAATTTAATCTGTATGTTTAGTATATGGTAAAAGCCAAAACCATTGTGGAACTTTACTTTTCATGAAGTGTCAGGCATAATTAGTTTATTCTTTTGCAGTATGAGGAGACTCAAGAGACTTCTGGTTTTTGTGTTTGAGATTTTGCTATACCATTCAATGCCTTGAAAGCAGATTATTTAAACTCATATATCTGATGTTTAAGTTCAATGTCTTTGGGACTCAAGTTCTATGCTACACAAGTGAAATAATTTTGTACAGGCATAATGTCTGGATGTTTAGTGCCTTCAAAATAGACTAAGCAACTTGAATTGCTCAGTTAAGCCACCTGCTTATTGGAATTCGACATTAAACCTCCATCTTCTTGCTAATAAATCCGAAGAAAATGATATGGATGATCAAAATTTTGATTTGTGTGTTTTCTGTTGTCCATATTGATGGGAAGTAGTTTGTGGATAAAATTCCTCATTAATTAGTAGACAACTTGGGTTACGTGGAATTCAAGCAGATGATATGTGGATGAGATTTTACAGAAATTTTGGGAGATATTTGTGCAATTTTTTTAATCTTCCTCCGAAAGAACAGCTCTTTAATTTTGAAATTTGTAATCTCTTGAAAGTATTTTCTGTCAAGCAAATGGAATAGTGAAATAGTTTGATTGTTGTGATTGGAGTAAAATTTATTTATTTTTAGGTCCTAAATATGAATAAACAAAGATTAAAAACATTGATTTGAGTAAACTCTGTTTCACGGGTCTAGCAATAGCAACTATCAGAGCTTTGGGAAGAGGACAATTTCATATCCAAACAAAGTGCTTTTTGGGGTGCGGTGTAGCAATAAATAGTTTTGCAAAAACATTGTATTTGCACTATGAGCTGAAGGTTGTTGCTGGTGTTTGGAAATGTGGTTTGGTAGACTTGTTAGTTGTGGTTTGGTTGTTGCTGCCTAAGTTCCATTTTGTTCAAAAGGCTGATTCTCAGTCATGTCGATATCATGTAATGGCATATTAGTCCTTGTTATAGCGATAATGGCTACTCACCCCCAATATGGGTCAAAGCTTCCAGCATGACAGGTCTTACTAGTAGTGAAATTTAATTTTCATCCATTCCCATGGTGTTGCAATTTCTACTGCTGCTTAAATTGACAATCTACATATTTTTTAGTGAAGAACTGCTAGGGATATCTTGCATTTTCTCTTAAAATTTTCAATTTGTTGTATCCCCCCCAACCCAACAAAAAAAAAAAAAAAAAAAAAAAACCTATTTGTTGCCTGGCTGCTTGTCAGTAGAAATTTTTTTCATCACTTTATCCATATGACAACTAAGAGCATAGACTTTCGATTTTTTATTATTATTTAAAATTAAGCCTCAATTGTAACATGCCTTACAACTATTTGTTGTTTTTTGGTTTATTTTTATTTGGTCATTTCAGTTTGCCAACTTGGCATACTTACTCATTCCTCAATTTAGGAATAGGGTATGCGCTAGCTAGAGAGTTTCTAAAAGCTGGTGACAACATCATAATTTGCTCAAGATCAGGTAACGAGGTCTCAGAATCAAGATTAAATTCTTTGTGGTATAAATTTCATTATCTTTTCCATCTTTTTGTTGTTCTATGCGTCTCAAAATTGTTAACATGGTTTAGTAGAGTAACTTCTTGAACTCTTCAATATAATGGATCTATTTATAGCATAATTGAGGTCAATAGCCATTTGGTCATGGACAGATATGTATAGGAGTTAGAGAATAGTCAGTTTCCAGGTAAAATGGGAAGAACATTATGGAGATGTTATAAAAAGAATTGGTAAATAATGTGATTTGCACTATCTTAACAAGATGACCATTGATGGTACATTGGCTCTTATTGAGGAGTTCTGCATATAGTCTTTGATTACGCTCAGGATGTGGCAATCTCTTAAAATAGCCATGTGCAGGTGCGGCGAAGCAGTAAATAAAAATCCGGTAAGACCGGAGTCGATCCACAGGGAACGGTTATCAGAACATGTAAAATTAGGTGCTAAAATTCACCCATGATAATAGATTAGATATTGACTAAGCCATGCTTGACACCGAAGTATTGCAATGGTTTCAGTTGGAACCTAAGCCGACTGGTTTGAATTTCACCTTAAATAAATACCGATGAGAATTGGATAATTGCAACAGAAAAGGTAACCAAAGAAAAATAATGGTTGTTGGAGATTGATGATTGTTGACTTAGACTTTAAATTAAATGAAACTTAATAAAATGGTCTTGGGCCCAATCAATCCTATCACCCGATTCACCCGAAATTTCAATAGAGGTTTTGTAACTCAAAACATTTAATTAAACCTAGAATAATAAAATTAAAACCATAGATTCATACTATCGATTTGTGCAATAACTATACTAAAATATGATTTGTGCATAGAAATTATCAAATATAGTAAAAAATCTACGTTTTTAAAAATATCTAGAGTTTAATTACCAAGAATTGAAATATTCAAAAGATGTACAATAAAACCCAATTGCTTCCGTTGAAATTCCAAGATCCTCAGATGATCTTCACAATTGATTTTAAGAATAAAATTAACTATTCATATTAATAAAAAGACTTGACTTGAAAAATAATTTCATTACTAGTAATAAAAGTACAATAAAATACAAGACTAAAAATGAAGACAAACTAATTACTAAGGAGAATTTCTCTCTCTAAAAGCTTCCTAAAAGCTTTGCTTTCCTCTCGTACCTCCCCCTCTCCCCTATGCTATTCTCCTTTCATAGACGGCCGAATGATCTGCGCAATCCTCTTTCTTTCTATTTTTTTTTTCTTTTTTTTCTTCTTCTTTTTGCTTCCTTTTCTTCTTTCTTCACGTACTCCCTTCTTTTTCTTCTTCTTTTGTATTTTTTTTGTTGACTTCCATCTTATCTCCACGCACACTTGCACCAAACAAATATATATAGATATATACACAATACATCAACATATTATATAATATGATTCACGCACTCTACTATACAATATATATATATATATGTATATCTATATACATATTGTGTAGTGGCTGTCTTACAAAGCCAGCCACTACTTTAATAAAATATATATTTATATTAACAATACACCACACACATTTTGTGTGCATGCCTGCATGCCTTCTTTATTGCTCGGTTTTAGTTTCAAATCTATACAAGACACAAAAATATAAAAGAAAATCAAAATTGTATTAAAATATTAAATAATATATAAATAAATATTAACAATAGCTTACAATTAGGGACTTCTATTGTACGTTTTGGAGTACAATCAGTCTTTCCATAGTACATAGGTTTGTTGTTCATCTTCTGTGTTATGACATTTCAAAATGAGGACTACATGTGTCACTCACTGTGTTATGATAAGACACTAATACCCTAGTGATTTACGTTTTTGTAGCGACGTTCCGACACATGGTACACTTACATTCTAAAATGGTGAATTTAGCAATCCAATGTTATCTCAAACTTGTTTTCCTATTAATTTCTTTAAAGGTCAGCCAACGAGGAAAAAGATTATATATAATGAACGAAAATCTGCGAAAAATAGAGTTTTGGCATAATAATATGCAAAAAATGGGCCATGATTACTCCTAGAAATGTGTTTTTAGATGGTTAATTTGAAAAAACATAAACTATATTTTTTGAATGTCTACTTGTTAAATAAAATTGTTTTAGAAGTACCTTAATTGTAATAGTGTAATTTATACAAGTATGCCTATAGCGAATCATATGTCAGAACATGTGGCACACGATGTTCTCTTTCTCATTCCACGTACTTGAACAATCCGTGTTCTAGGTAACATAGGCCAGTCACTACACCTCTCTCTCTCTCTCTCTAGACTTGTTTCCAGCTTCTGGTTGAGTCTGTCAGTAAATATGTAGCAAAAGATGAGTGTTATATAGGAAAACAAGGAGGGCATATCCTTCAAACAAACCCAACAACAATGGACAGGAAGAAAACAAACAAAAAGGCTCTTGATGTTTTGCACTATAAATTGGAAAACCCAAGAAAACCTTCAGAGTTTGTTACCCCTTTACAATGATTGAGTTTGAGAAAGAAACCTCAACAAAAAAATAAGCAGCAAGTTGACATTAAGACATGAAGAAATCTGAAGAACACATTGGATATGTTTTCAAAAGCATTGATAAAGTTGTTAATGTGATTTGCACTTTATTAGGATGCTGACATTGGTGCTATTTGGGCTCTAACTTGACGAGTTTTGGATAGTGTTATGAATACATATTATGTACTATTTGGGACTTCAGTCTTTGTTGGGGACTTAAAACACATGGACTAAATGTCGTACGGGTTTCTCTGTGTGTGTGTGTGTATATATATTTTACTTCCTGGGTGAGTATCTCAGTACATATGTAGTGGAAGTTGAGTTTTATGTAACAAAGCAAGGAGGGCATATGATTCAAACCAACAATGGACCAGCACATGGAAGGGATCAGAGACCTACCACAGTTTTGACCACCCTTCAAAAAACATAAAACTCTATAGCAAATGCAACAACAACGAACAAGAAGAGAACAAACAAAAGGGATCTTGACGTTTTAACTATAAACTAGAAACCCAAACGAACCTCCAGAGCTTGAGAAATCTTTACAATCAAGGAGTTTGAGAAAGAAGCTTCAACGGAAAAATAAACTGCATGATGACAGGAGATATGAAGAAAAAAGCATCTATACCAGCTTCTAAAAGAAGCTTCAAGGAACTGCATTGCAGCTCATTGTGACTTTAAGCTCTAGTCTCATGTCCGTACAAGAGAAGAACCAACATCAATGAACAGAGTTGAGTCCAATGATCAGGTGATTGTCGTCTTGTATCTCATGTGCTTCCAGAAAATATAGATGTGCTTTAGCATGGCCACAATCAAACAGCAGCTCCACAAAAACCAAGAAATACGAATACTTCTGGATCAACGCAACCAGAAGCAAAATGCGCTAACACTATTGGATGACTCAAGTAGACAATATCTGCAACAGTCATTAATTTTGCAAATGAAACTTTTTAACATCCTATTTAATCACTTCTACACCATTTGAGTTAGGCTTCTGAATGGCAGGAACTCCTGGTCTAATTTCCTGCAACTCCTGTCTATTAGCCACTGACTAGAACCAGTCATGACCTAACTCAAATTTTCCCCAAGGTAACAGCCCTGTTACAGATAACTTCTCCACCATATCTTTTAACAATTGGGTCAACCGGATGCTAGCTATCAATCAGCAGCAATATGTTTTTGCCAGATCCAATTCTAGTCCTTTAACCTAGTCACTTCCATTTAAAGAATTAGAAGCCCTGAACTTGATAGGCACTTGTGCATAACCAATTTCAAGGCAGGAGTCTTATCTGCAGGAGTTGATGCTATAAAAAATTTATTGGAAATTTCTCAACAATGATGTTAGAAAAGACACTATTGAGAGCCAACAATTACTATAATCAGTTGGTTGAAAGGACATAAACCTATGACTTCTAGAGGGTGCTATTACTTTTTCCATCTTCTTAGTTGTACTCCTTTTTTGTTCCTGTACCAACTATTTTCTCATCATTGATGATTACATTGCACTAACAACAATACATTTTTTACTGGCATTTTTTAATTGACCCTTAAAAATATGAGAAGTTTGCACCAGAATAGATATTGTTGGGTTTCACAAAAACATAATGGCCAGTGTTTGGACTGTGAATAGATATTTATTTATCTTTTATATTTATCTTCTATGCTAGGGGTAGTTTAGTCTGTTTGCCATCTAGGGCAACACGCTTCTTTTGCCTATTTAACTCTTGTATTTATCTTGCATAGTATTATTCAGAAATATAGTACACAGTACTTTATATTCTATCATGGTATTAGAGCGGGTTTAGCCTCTAATCAGCATCAGTTAATTTCGATGAGGATCTCCGACCACCGGCGGTGAGTCAAATCAGAAACCCAACCCAGAACATAGTCAAATCAGTTCACCCAACCTTAATCAACAATCCAATCTCTCCGACAGTGCGTCTCGACTACCGGTGACCGTCATCGGCTGGCGACCCTTGTCGGCTAGCTCTCGACCACCGGCAAACCTCGTCGGCAAGTTCCTGACCACCGGCGACTCCTGAGTTCGCTTCAGCACCTAGACCCGAAACCCTAGCAGCCCAGATCTGCAAACCCCTACCACTAGAGACCACTAGCGACGTCCCCTGAGCCTCACCGGACACCGACGACTCTCGCTGGACCTGTCCCTCACTCCAACGACCCTGGTTTATTGCCTCTTCTTAGATTCCGACTAGGGAGCCCTCTGTTCTCTCTCTGTTATCTCTGTTATCCTTGTTTACTGTGAAACTAGTGTGCTTTTTCTCCTTTATATCATGATGATGGATGATAAA
Source organism: Euryodendron excelsum (assembly GCA_033060915.1). Taxonomy (NCBI): domain Eukaryota; kingdom Viridiplantae; phylum Streptophyta; class Magnoliopsida; order Ericales; family Pentaphylacaceae; genus Euryodendron; species Euryodendron excelsum. Next base: position 31,532,548 of record CM065377.1, read on the forward strand.
CCAAATGCTATCAGTATCCGGTTATCCGGCGATAATTACGCCTATTGGGCGAGTGTTATGGAGAATTTTATTATTGGGAAAGAACTGTGAGAACATGTTGATGGTTCAGTAGGTCAGCCCTCTGACCCTAAAGCTGAGGGATATGCTGTGGCCTTGACTAAGTGGAGAAAGGAGAATGCTCAGATTCTTACATGGTTTCACAATTCAGTTCAGCCTAACATTGGTATGAACTTCTCTAAGTATCGGACTGCTAAAGATGTTTGAGATTATTTGAAGGGTATGTACCTGGAGTCCAATTTTGCAAAGCAATATGAGCTAGAGATGTCCATTCGTAGTGCTACTCAGAAAGATAAGTCAATTCAGGAATTTTACAATGAGATGACATACTTGTGGGATCAGCTAGCTCTTATGGAACCAGCTATTTTCCAAACAAATGACAGTTGTATCTAGTTTCGAGAGAAACAATGACTTGTGCAGTTTCTCATGGCACTCCGTAATCAGTTTGAACCTCTTAGGGGAGCTATTCTTCATCGTTCACCTTTGCCTACAGTGGATGGGGCTGTTCAGGAACTTATTGCAGAGGAGACTCGATTCAAAGTGAGTAGTATTGCTCCTACTGGTCAATCTGTATTTGCTATACCATTTGTTCTGCCCAGCCAGTCTACTCCAGCTTCTCATCTGATCCAGATTACAGGGAAACCGAGGCCTCCAATTGCTAAGGATGAGTGTAGTTATTGTCATGAGAAGGGGCATTGGAAGTTTGCATGCCCTAACCGTGGCAAGCCTAAGGGTCGAATTGTGTCTCAATCATCTTCCTCTCGAGCCTCACATCAGCAGTCTCGCCCCTCTACAGCTCTTGCAGCATCTACACCCGGTGATATTTCATCTAATTCCCCGTTTGAGCAATTTCAGGAGTATCGTGCATTTGTGGCATCTATTCAGGGGGATCAGTCTCAAGCTTTTGCTTTAACCACCACTCAATCAGGTTTGCTTGAAACTCAGCTCACAGGTATCTTACCCACTACCTGAATCTTTGATTTCGGTTCCTCCCACATATGACTCCCAATATTTCTCTTCTCAGAAATTGTATTTCTCCTACATCTCCTATTCGTATTGCAACTGCTAATGGATCTTTTATGAATGTTGTATCGATTGGTTCGGTTACAACTTCTCCTTCCTTGTCTCTCCCTCATGTGCTTTATGTTCTCCAATTGTCCTTAAGTCTTCTTTTTGTAAGTCAATTATCTGACTCTGGTTTTGATGTCCTATTTTCCTCCTCTGGTTACATTGTGCAGGATCGGGATTCAAGGAAGCAGATTGGGACCGGCCGTAGAGTTGGTGATCTTTATGTTTTGGAGAGTCTGCATGTTCCGATAGAGTCTACTTCCATTGTTGCGTCCTCTTTCCGTTTAGATGAGAAGTCTTCTCCTTTCTATCTTTGGCATTCTAGGTTAGGTCATTTGTCGAGTGAGCGTCTTAAGCTTTTGGTCAACTCTGGTTATTTAGGAAATATTTCTGTTAGTAATATCTCCGAATGCAGTGGTTGTAAACTTGCAAAAATGTCGGCTTTGCCCTTTAATAAAAGTACCTCTATTTCTACTTCTCCTTTTCAACTTGTTCATACTCATTTGTGGGGTCCTTCCTCGGTTGCCACGAAAGGTGGTTCTGTTTATTATGTCTCTTTTGTGGATGATTACAGTCGTTATACATGGGTTTACTTAATGGCACACAAATCTGATTTTTTTCACATCTATCGTACTTTTCATGCCATGGTTCAGACTCAGTTTTCTGCCTCTATCAAGGTTCTTCGGTTGGATTTAGGTGGGGAGTACACTCTTTCTGAGTTTGTTAATACCTTAGATGCTTTTGGTACTATTCATCAGTACTCGTGCTTTGACACTCCTGCTCAAAATGGTAGGGCTGAAAGAAAGCATCGCCATCTTCTTGATACTGCTCGGTCACTTCTGCTGTCATCTTCTATTCCCTCTGTTTTCTGGGGCGAAGCTGTGCATACTGCAGCTTATCTTTTGAATCGGATGCCCACTCCTCTTCTTTTCGGTAGTTCTCCTTATGAACGGCTTCATGGTGTTGTTCCGAACTACTCCCTGTTACGTGTGTTTGGTTCCAGTTGCTTTGTTCTTCTTCCTAAGAAGGACCGGACCAAACTTAGTGCTCGTTGTGTTCTATGCGTATTCTTGGAGTATGGTATGTTGGTCCAATAGGCAACCTAAGAGGGGGGGTGAATTGGGTTTTTCGAAAATTAATACAAGTTAAAATTAATTAAAATTAATCTAAACAATGTAGCAGTGATTAATCTATGTGTAAAGCAATGTTATCAATAGAAGCAAAGAAAACAGAGCAATAGAAGAGAGACACAGATTTACCGAGGTTTAACCACAAACCGTGGTTTACGTCCTCACCCTAAGACCTCCTTGAAGTCTTCTTCCACTATGTAATCACCTATTACAAGATGAACTACTGATTGACAAAGTGCTCAGCTCACTTTACAAAGAACTCCTCACCGAGCTCTTCAATCCTCAAGTGGTTTTGTCCAAACTCTACTCAAACTTACAAGAGTTTTGCTTTCACAAGAGAACTCTCAAACTCTCAATTACAAGTGTATGAAATGTATACAAGTAACTAACACTCTCTAGCAAGAGTAAATTTTACATTCAAAGCTCATTGATGAAGACAAGAGGAATGTTCAGAGTATATCAGTGAATCAGTAGATTTTTTTCTTGTTTTTGTCTTCAATCACCTTTATATATACAGCTGGAAGGATGTATATATACCTTTGTATTGATTTTATCTGTTAGAGGTGGTTGGGTATCATTAATGCACGTCTAGTCCGTTATAACGTTAAGAAAAATAGCCGTTATATCAGAGAGAGTCAGCTCCAGGTCTGTGCAGTCGACACTTTCTGCTTCTGCATTTACCAGATGTTGTTCACTGAGTTCATGAGTCCGCTCTTCATATCAATGAGGCGACTCCTTGTTCATTCTGTCTTCACATCTTCGGCTTCTGCTTGTCATGAGGCGACACTTCACCTTCAAGTGTTCGCTCATTGATCATATTATCTTCAAGCCTTTTACTTCTGCTGTCAAGAGGCAACTCTTTGTCTTCATGTGTCCACTTATTGTTCATTTCATCTTCAAGCCTTCGCGTCTGTCTCCATGAGGCGACACTTCATGACAATGAATCCACTCATTATCTATTTGGTTTCCAGGCTTTTTGCTTCTGTGTTCAAGAGACGACACTTCATTTCTATGAGTCCCCTTATTGTCCAGTTTGTCTTTAAGCGACACTTTACTTTTTGCTTCTGTGATCAAGAGGCGACACTTTACTTTCATGAGTCCCCTCATTGTCCATTTTGTCTTTAGACCTTTTACGTCTGTGATCAGGAGGCGACTCCTCATTTCCATGAGTCCCCTCATTGTCCAGAATTCTGTTTTCTATCTTCTAATGATTCAGATCATCTTAGCATAGGTATAAGAACTTCAAGGAGTATGTCTTTGGGGTATGATGATCAATCAAATCTTCTTAACTCATCAGAGTTAACTTCTATTCAATTTGGATTGAATCAATCATTGGATATTGATCTTCTTCTTGAATTTTAAACAATCGAAGCTTCATTTGATCAATGTTGATCTTTTCTTCTTCATTGTATAATATCTTCTTCAATGCCAAGCTTCCTCAATTGTGTAAAGTTTCACAATGCTTCAATTTTGATTTCCTCTCTTTGATAGTAATTCTTCATTCTTCATTAAACTCACTTCACTGAGATCATTGCAGACATGATGAAGCCTTCATGCATCTAGTCTTCATGGATCCTTTATATTGTAGAAGAATTCTTTACTTGGATTCCAGGTAGAGATCAGATAATTATTGTGAGCCATCTTATCAGCAATTTCAATCCCATAATCTGAAATTGATCTTTGCATACTAAATGTAATCATCTCTTGAGGCATTTACAACATCTCTATTTTCCATCTTTAATTGAACATTGCGCCTCCTCAACTGATGAAGTCTTCAGTTTATCTTGCAAATCAATCTTCATTGAAACTATGCATACTTGAAAGAAGCTTTAATTGAACACCTTCAATCTCTTCAAATGTGGAACATATGTTTGAAGTAGAGATAGGCGACAATCCTCTGTTTTGTTTATTGCATAGCTCTTTGAATTTATTATTTGATCTTGAACTTGTTGTGCATTCTTTTTGACATGTATTAGACTTAAGATTCAACTTTAAGTCTAAGTTATGAACTTTGTTAATCTGCACACTAAGTAGATTCATTAGTAAAATAACACAAGGTTTAGTTATCATCAAAATCAATATGGGAATTAACCTTGAGTCAACAAGGATCAACCTTGACTCAATATGGTATTCACCAAAAGGGCTATCGGTGTTATGATTCAGTGTCCAAGAAGTTGTTTGTGTCTAGAAATGTCATTTTTCTTGAGCGTCTTTTGTATTTCTCTCTTCCTCCCAAAGCATTGCTTGTAACCAAAGAGGTTTTGACTCAGATTGACCCCTTTCCCATAGATGTCCCTGCTACTGAATACACCACTACCTCTGAGATTTTTGATATTCCGGTTGCTCCATTTGGTTCGTCTTCTGTCTCTCCATATCCTCTTGTCTATTCTTTTTATACTGCAGCTCTTCCACCTTCTCCCAGTTCTATTGCCACTCCGTCTGTTTCTGAAGACTTTGATCCACCTGCTCGCCGGTATTCTGCTCGTGACACTCGTCATCCTCCAGTAAGATATGGCTTCACTAATACTTGTTTTTCTTCTTCCTATCGTTATTTTCTGTCTCGTATCCATACTTACTTTGAGCCCAGGTCCTATAAAGAAGCTTGTAATGATCCGAACTGGGTGACTCTCATGTCTGATGAGCTTGCTGCTCTTGCCAAAACTCAGACCTGGGAATTAGTTCCACTGCCGAAGGGCAAGAATCTTGTTGGCTGCAAGTGGGTTTACAAGGTTAAAACTCACTCTGATGGTTCTTTGGAACGGTATAAAGCCCGTCTGGTGGCTCAAGCCTTTTCCCAGGAATATGGCATTGATTATGAGGAGACGTTTGCTCTTGTGGCCAAGATGACTACTGTTCGCACTCTAATCTCTGTTGTTGCTGTACGTCAGTGGCCTCTTTTTCAGTTGGATGTCAAGAATGCTTTTCTTAATAGATATCTCTCTGAGGAAGTCTATGTGCGTCTTCCTCCTGGCTTGTCTTGTCCCTCAGGTCTTGTTTGCCGCCTGCGTCGCGCCCTTTATGGTTTAAAATAATCTCTGCGTGCTTGTTATGAGCGATTTCAGGATGTTGCTCTTCGGATTGGCTTTCAACCTAGTATGCATGATTCTGCTCTCTTTGTTCGTGGCACCTCACACGGCCTTGTTCTTTTGTTGTTGTATGTTGATGATATGATCATCACCGGTTCTGATTCTGATGCTATGAGTGAAGTCAAACTCCATCTTTTTCGTGAGTTTGAGATGAAGGATCTCGGTTCCCTTCGATACTTTCTTGGTATTGAGGTTGCCTCCTCTCCTAAAGGCTATCTCCTGTCCCAGACCAAGTATGTTACTGATATTCTTTATCGTGCCCGGCTCACTGATGATAAGACTGTTGATACTCCTCTTAAGTTGCATGCCAAACTTTCTACTTCTGATGGTGTTCCTCTTGACGATCCAACGAAATATTGTGAGTTGGTTGGTTGTCTTGTTTATCTTACTGTGATTCGGCCTGATATTGCCTATTCTGTTCATATTGTCAGTTAGTTCGTTTTTGCACCTTGCACCACGCATTGGGCTGCTGTGTTACGCATTTTGCGTTATCTTTGTGGTACTCTCCATCAGTGTGTTTGGTGCTTTCTTCTACATCGAACTTAACTCTTCGGGCTTATGCTGATGCCGATTGGGCTGGGGATGTCTTTGATCGTAAGTCTACCTCTGGCTTATATATTTTTTCTGGGAGATTCTCTTATTTCCTGGAAAAGCAAGAAGTAAACTGTTGTTGCTCGCTGTACTGCTGAGGCAGAATACCGTGCTATGGCTCATGCGACAGCTGAAATTGTCTGGCTTCGTCGGTTGTTATCTGACATGGGAGTTTCTTTGCTTGCGTCCACGCTTCTTTATTGTGATAATAAGAGTGCGATCCAGATTGCTCATAACTCGATTTTTCATGAGCGTACTAAGCACATTGAGATTGATTGTCACTTTGTATGCCAACATCTTTAGTCAGGCTCTATTGATTTGCCATTTGTTTCCTCTTCGCTGCAGTTGGCTGACTTCTTCACGAAGACTCACACTGCAGCTCGCTTTCGGTTTTTCCTTGACAAACTCTTGATGCTCTCTGCTCTCGCATCCTGAGTTTGAGAGGGGGTGTGAATAGATATTTATTTATCTTTTATATTTATCTTCTATGTTAGGGGTAGTTTAGTCTGTTTGCCATCTAGTGCAATACGCTTCTTTTGCCTATTTAACTCTTGTATTTGTCTTGCATAGTATTATTCAAAAATATAGTACATAGTACTTTATATTCTATCATGGACTAGCTTGACTAAATTGTTTTCGCAGCTGAACGGGTGGAATCTGCTCTCCAGAGCTTAAGAGGGGAATTTGGGGAGCAGCATGTGTGGGTACCTGACTACCTGCCTAACTTCTTTTACTTATTGATTTAGTGTTGTTGTAAAAGATGCCTCTTTTTTTCTATCTGACATGCTTTTCTTTTCTTTTCTTAGTCAGTCATAATATTTTTTTAATGCTCAATCAGTTTCTTTTTACCCCAGTCCTTATTCAATTGCACCATCTACAGGGAGCAAAATGTGATGTTAGACAGGGGGACGATGTAAAGAATTTAGTTGTATTTGCACAGGACAAACTGAAATACATCGATATATGGGTACTTGATTCTGATATTTCTATCTTTGTGTTTCTCTGCTTAAGCTTTATATTTTTGTAGTGACGTGAATATTCCTATACTCTTAACTAATTTTATGCAGAAATTTCATATGGAATGATGTGGCTCTTTACGTTCTTTTCATTTCCCAAAAAAAAAAAAAAATGTGCCCATCCATCACCATGCCCATACTTTCAAAAATGCCACGTTGCCACTGCCACATCGTTTTGGATGAAGCTTCTGTGTAAAAGTTCTATTTATGTTACATTTTCCTGGTAACAAATATCTTATTAGACGATTTAATTTTTTTAGAAATTTAGACAGTTACCACTTCTCTAAAGTCAGTTTAGGATTACCACATGAGCAAGGAAAGGGATTGATTGTACTTGTTTTTCACAGATTATAACTTGACATTGCATGTCCTTTCTAGCTGTAGCATTTTTTGTTTTATTTTGTGTGGAATTTTGAGCATCTTGCCTCATTGGAGCCATTTCTGGATTTTATAGCATCCTTTGATTAACTGCAGATGTGTTCTTTCTTTTGCTTCTATAGGCCTGCTTTGATTGGTCTTGAGTGTAGAGGCCGGTTGGTTTTTGTTTTGAAGCAAGCTTCTTTGCTTCACTATTGCTGGTATACAAGTGCATCCCCTCTGGTGTTCTCCTAATATACATTTGCTTATAAAAAAATAGCAATTTAGAGTTGCTTGATCTCATATACAACTAGCTGATGTTGCTATCCAAAGTAGGGCAGCTTCGAATACTGAGAATACACCAGCCTTATGAATGGGTTTATGGTGGGAAACATGACAGAATTTTTACTGATAGAAAGAAGGGTGTAGGGTTTCTAGGTAAAGAAGAACGAAAATAAGCCTAATATTAAAATTTAAGATTTTCAGGTTGCTTGATTTTCTGAAAATTGGTAGTTGGGGGGCCTGGGCATCAGCACATTTATGAGTCTTGTTGTCAATAAAGGCTAAGGGTAGGGGAAGTTGGGGTTTATTAGGTCTCAAAATGAGAGAGTTTCCGGGCTGAAGTTGGGAGATCCTGGGTCTGTGAACAGCACCCCAAGAACCGTGCTCTTCTTTCTCGTGGACAGGAGAAAAACATCACAGGAATACCCTTGTGGGGGCTAAGCATAACACAAAACACATCACAATTCTCCGAAGCACGACTCTTGTTGCACAGAAAGATTACATAGGTTAATATAGGTTTGCTATGCTCCAAGTATGACCTCAAAATAGGAAATAATGATCCATTTACCAACTTTACCTGAAATAAGATCTATGGGACCGAGCAAAATTTTTTTTTTTACCAAAATACCCTCAGCTGCTAAAAGCAGAGAAAACACAAATAAAAAAGTCCAGCAGCATATTAGTTTTGAATAAATTTAAATAAAAACTCTAAACACCACCATTACTATCACTTTTAGCATCCAAAGCCTGTTACACTTATTTAGCCATGCAATGGACGTGGCATCAATTTCCCCCCAGAAAGAAAACTCCTCTGTAACTTCAGTGTTTGCTTATCTACAGCACAAATAAGATTATACTTCTTTTTACCATCAATAAACGAGCAAGTGTTGGCACATCCAGCATAATGCGCATCATGACCCCATATCTATGTTCTAGCGAGGAGCATGTGGCAAAGTTTGAATGGCAAAACATCACATGACCGTCTCCTTAAAGTTCCCAATTGTGAATGTGACTGAACCTTATTTATCAAGCTTTATCTTTGTGTGAATGGTTCAAGCCACATGATTCGGCTCTGGATGGCTCAACCTTCAAACCTAACTTCTTGACGGCTTATTCAGATTCCACATTAATACAACTCCCAGTGTCAATCACCAATGAACATACTTGTCCTTCGCAATTGACTCTTGTTTGGAAGATTTTCTCTCTATGATAAAGTTCTTCATCACTGTTGGGAACTTATTTAGTAGTCACCTTATGAATAATGCCCACCAAGGTGATTAAAAACCTCTTCTTCAAGTAGTGGTTCATTGGACTCCTTAGCATCCTAGCCTCTTTTGGAATTTCCGTTTCAACCATAGCAATTGATTTGGTAGGGCATTAAAAAGAAAGAATGACCATAACCACGACAATTGTAACACCGTGTCATAGGTGATAGAAAGAAGGTTGTAGGGTTTAAGTAAAGAATAATGAAGTTCTCTTTCTGGTTACTGGATTTTCTGAAAATTGGTAGTTCGAGGGCCTGGGTAGGAACCAATTTATAGGTGTTGGTGTCAAATCAAAGGCCTGAGGGTAGGAGAAGAGGTTGGGGTTTATTGAGTCTCAATATGGAGAGTTTTGGGGGCGAATTTTGGGATGTTCAACGGTTGTGAACAGTACTCCGAGAACAGTGCTTTACCCTCTCGAGGGAGAGAAAAAGATCATGGGCTAACCACTAACCGCTAACTGTATCAAGGCTAAGCAAAAACACTCGAAACAGAGTCGCAATTCTCCAAAGCTCAACTCTTAGTGTGGAAAGATTACATTTGTTTATGTAGGTTTGTGTCTAATCCTATTCCAACTATGGCTAAGACTTCAAAATTGGAAAATTTGACCCTTTTGGCCATTAAGATTCTCCTAGACCTAGCAAAACTCATACATAAGGACTCATTTAGATCCACAGATTCAAATTAGAACCCAAGTCCACCAAATTCAGAAATTACCAAAATGCCTTCAACTCCTAAAACAAAGAAAATATAAATTAAAAAGTCCAGCAGCATATTAGTTTAGAATAAATATAAATAAAGGCCCTAACACTTCTTTGGACACTTCTCTTCAGCCCGAAAAGGCTTCTTGATGATCGTGGGATCCATAGCCTTCACTTTAGGTTCCAAAGCCTATTATATTTATTTATCCATGGCATCACTATCGTTGGAAACTTAGATTTGTCAGTGACAAGCAGCAAAGCAATCTTTAGAACATGCATGGGGATGTATATATATTTTTTTTCTGTTGATAACTATTTCATTGAAAACACCTAAAGGAGCACAACCTTTATATAAAAGAGAGATACAAGTTCAAAATTTAAGTTTTTGTGAATATTCTTTGATTTTGTTGATTTTATAAGGGGGTGTAAGTTTTTCAGGTTGTCATAAAATTGAATTGTGTCTAGTAAATAGGCTAGTATTGTTGCAATATTTGATCAATAGAAGTTTGAATTGGCAATATCACTGATTATTTTCTGGGGAATGGTTTCTTGACATGGCTCCCCTCCTAAGCACATCCTGAAGGTCAAGAATAGTTTTTCACATGCAGAGAGCTATGTGATTTTCTTCAGCACATTCCTGCTTCCTATGTAGTTTTTGAAGAAATTTGAAAAAGATTGGATTCAAATCATCATGGAAGTTTATTTTGAAGTTTGACTGGGATATTATGGTACTGAATGACAAATCAACAAATTATCCTGTCAACCGATTAATTGATGGGCCATAGTTCAGCCCCCCCCGATTGTTGAAAATCTTGCATTGGTTTAGTCATCTGCTTGTTTCTATCTTTGTGCTATCAACACTGAAGATCTTTTATCTATTCCTTACTTTTAACCTTTGAACCATTGTTTGTGCAATTCCAATTTTGCTACTATCTTACGCCATCTTGAGAATGATGCAGATTAATAATGCAGGATCAAATGCTTATAGCTATAAACCACTAGCTGAAGCCTCGGATGAAGATCTTATGTGAGCTGCTGTTGTGCTTTCATTATTTCTTTTACCTGATTTGGTGCATTTTTTTTTAATGCTTTGGACTCAACTTTGTGTCAGTGAAGTTGTGACTACAAACACTCTTGGTTTGATGATATGTTGTCGAGAGGTAAAAACCATTCCAAACTTCTTACAAGTGGCATTTGTCTGGCCTATGCTCATGAGGGGCTCTTATATAGGCCATAAATATGATGTTGAACCAGCCTCGAGGGGGTCATATTTTCAATATTGATGGAGCTGGTTCAGATGGAAGACCAACCCCTAGGTATGTTTTGTTTCTATTTAGCCTCAACCTTGACAATTAGAATATCATTCTGTTGAATGAGGTTTCATGGACAGACTGCAAAACAATCTAACCAAGGCATAATGTGAAAGTTGTACTCATCGAGTAGCAGGTCTACATGTTCAATGTGTTTTTTTTCTTGGCGAATCTCTTGGAATTCAAACTTGCTAATCAAAGGAGATTGACAATACTATTACTTGGGACTCTCAAGAAGGCAGTTGACAGAACCATAGATGAGTGGGCTGCACTAGCACCATGATTTGCTTTATATTTTGTGTAATGGTTTTACGTATTGTTGTCATTGGTATCTTCCTCCACATTGTCACATAGGGGTGCACAAGTGACCTCGTGGAATCGAGAACCGAACCGAAACCTACACATTGGTTTGGTTCGGTTCGGTTTGGTTTGGTTTTTTAGAAGGCTTAGTTCGGTCTTGGTTCTAATTATTAAAGAACCGACCTTATTGGTTCGGTTCTAGGTTCATCGGCTAGAAAATTGAACCAACCCGTGAATCGAAATAGAACTGATGTGTCACGACCCCAAGCCCACCTTGTGCGGATTGGGAATCATAATCGACCAGTAGCTTAGCTACTCAAAGCCGAACTAAACCAAAAGATTGATCACCAACATTTGATATAATGCGAAAGCATGATTCATTCTTTTATTTATTAGTAAATATAAAACAAATACCTATGTCACCATCGTAACATAGTTTTATTACATAACCTTAGTCTTAACACAATCTAGGGAAATCTACTAGTTCAAACTTATCATAAATCAAAATATACTTGGAGTCTTCATGACATTCACACATAGGTAGCTTAACCAACAACTTTCTAAACTTAAGCTGTCAATCTTGGTTACTCGAATATGTTTAAAAAAACATGAGCTACAAGCCCAATGAATAATAGAATAATTGAAGCATTAAAATATACCATAGGCTTGATTTACATATGACATAAATACCATTTTCATAAAATCTTGAAACAAGTAAAAGAGATATCTATATACTAAACATAAGCATACCTTTCAAAAGATGCTAATTTAGTTTTATACTTGCAAAAGCATCTAAATTTCAACATTATATATATAATTCATAATGTACTCATAATCTCGGTTAAACGGAAAATCCGTAACAAAATGTATGCACCAGTGATGCGTAACAGATCGACAAAAAGTCGTGAGAAACGTCTTCCTAATCATATCATGTTTTCAGCTTATTTAAGTCCCCTTGATGTAGGACCTCCGAGTATGGCACATATAACTTTCAAATCTTATTCATTGTATACAAAACTTAATCCATGGATTTTCTTCGTAGACTAATACAAGGCTTAATATCAAAATATAATAATTATTTTTGAAGAGTAACATAGACATATTATCATTTGCTTTGAAAACATGTTGTTTAAATCATTTACTTTGAAAATGTATTGTTCATATATAATTTGTAAAAAAAGAACATTTGCATTGGAAATATGTACATTTTACTCCAAATACACCATTACTCACTTCAAGTGCTTAATGCTTAGAATTCCTCTTCTAAAGATTGAAACTTGATCTTCAAGAGTAACCTTCTAATCTCCACTCTTCTCTCTTCATTATGCTTAGGCTTATTTGTGGTCAAACCCTCTCATGTATATGTACTATTTATAGGATGAAGTAAAGGAAGTAAGTATAGTACTTTACTAATTCTTTATTCTCCACTAATTTAGTGGGCTAACTTTCATTATCATTTAGGTGATAATAATCGTCCCACTTATCAAGTAGAGAAATTTTATTCTCCACTCTTCTAAGTGGAGTAATACTTTAATGATTACATTGCTAAGTGCTGCCACCATTTGCTCCTCTTTAGGTGAAGATAATCATTTCACTTATCAAGTGGAGAAACTTTATTCTTCACTCATCTAAGTGGAGTAATATTTTAATGATTACATTGCTAAGTGCTGCTATCATTTGCTCCTTTTTAGTTGCGTATAAATAGAGAAGTATTAGCATGAAATTAATATATGCATAGAAGAGAATTATGGAGTGAGTGTAACTTAGTGAGTGTGAGGATTCTAGGGTATTACACGATGTATATAATCTTTACACTGTTTTAGTGCATCTTTAGAATCCTTTGCATGGTAGTTGGAAAGTTTATAATATATCTCGGCAGGTTCTTAGTTCATTGGTCGATGTGGGTGATGCTGTTGGAAAAGGATGGAGTGGAGTATATATATGATGGACCAAGCAAGGGTGTGGAGCACAGAAGATGCACGAGAGAGAGAGAGAGAGAGAGAGAGAGAGAGAGAGATGGGGCTTGATTTTGCCAAAAGTGAAAAAGCCAAGATTGAAGAATCCAATCAAAAGCTTAAGGTAAGAGCTAGTTTGCATATCTTGTGGAAATGAAAATGGTTTGAAACAAATCTTAAATTAAGAGAGAGAGAGAGAGAGAGATGGGGCTTGATTTTGCCAAAAGTGAAAAAGCCAAGATTGAAGAATCCAATCAAAAGCTTAAGGTAAGAGCTAGTTTGCATATCTTGTGGAAATGAAAATGGTTTGAAACAAATCTTAAATTAAGAGAGAGAGAGAGAGAGAGATGGGGCTTGATTTTGCCAAAAGTGAAAAAGCCAAGATTGAAGAATCCAATCAAAAGCTTAAGGTAAGAGCTAGTTTGCATATCTTGTGGAAACGAAAATGGTTTGAAACAAATCTTAAATTAAGACAAATGCTTTAGATTCTACAGGTTTGCAGAAATGCTTAAATTAAGACCCATATCTTAAATTTGCAGAAATGCTTTGATTCTACAAGTCAAACCCATATCTAGGGTTCCCTTTTCAAGAATATACCTGTTAGTGTTTTGGATTCTAAAAGCTTTGTACAATTATTGACTGGATGCTATGAATACATCACCTGTATAGCTCTTTTTGCTGCACCACTGTACTGGTGCTTGGGAGAGCAGTGAGGTTAAAGAAGATAAAGTCACCAAAGCACTTGTGAAATAGAGGGTCAATTAAACTGGTTTGGCTTTAGGTATTTATTTCTTGTCCCACATCGTTAAAAAAAGCTCCCAGTCTCTTTCAACCCTTCTATATAAGAAGGAGCCCCCTATTTTAAGTCTAAACTACGCTGGGCCTGGTTTTAGTTGGCTAGCAGCTAGCCATTTGAATTTCCACTGAGAAATAGAAAATAATTTTTTTTATATACCAGTTCTGAACTGAACCGAACTGATATTTTTCGGTTTGGGTTGGTTTGGTTCTTGAAGGCTATTGGTTCAATCCTAGGTCTATTTTTGTGGAAGCAATTGAGATTGGTTCGGTTCTGGTTGAGCATCAAGCTGAACCAAACTGACCCATATGCACCCCTATTGTCACATGCAAATAAGGGAGAAGTGTATACTATTAATAAAGGCGAAGCCAAGTACATCTACAGTGTTTGCACATCTGCAGTAGGCTTTATTTAGTAGTTTCAGTATACAAGTATATTTTTTTTATCTGACACCTTTGTCAAACTCATGATGACCATAAACTGTGAATTTGTAAGTAAAAAGGATCTCTGAAACATATGTGACTTAATGAAGAATCAGAAAGTTAAACCAATGATGGAAAGATAGGAAGTAAGAGTATCCCAGGATGGTATCAGTAATGAACATAGGCCTTGTTTGTTTGCAGGATAAGAAAATGTGGGATAAGTAATACCTAGGAAGCATGGACACTTCGTCGGAGGTGCCGTAATGGTGTCAAACATGTGTTGGACACGCCCGGACGCATGTATGACATGCCAATTTACGTGTCTGTAATTTTTTTTAAAATCAGACACTTCTCAGACATAGCCCGGACACTTGTCCTATTTTGGACACTTAACGGACACGGCAGGGCTCAACTGTAAATTTTAACTATTGAAAATGGGGTATATTTTGCAAATAACAAAATTTAAAAATCTGAAAATAAATAAAGGGCATACCTCAAACAAAATCGATCTCTCATGAAAATAGAGAGAGAGAGAGAGAGAGAGAGAGAGAGAGAGAGAGAGAGAGAGAGAGAGACCCTAATTGAAAACCCTACTGTCTTTGTTAGAAGAAGAAGAAGAAGAAAAAAAAGCCCTATTTTGTCTCTGTTCGAATCATCTTTGAAAAGTGAAACCCCTTGCCGTGAAGAAGAACAGAGGTGAGTTTGCTCTCTCTCTCTCAGTGTTGCTTCTGCATTATCATTTCTTCATTTTTTTTAGTGCTGCTTCTACTTCATCATACTTGCATTTTTTTTGGGCTAAGTTCATTATGTACATCTGACTCCCTAGTCTCTGTTCGAATCATCTCTGAAATCCCTGCTTGTTGCTATTTGAATCCCTCTTCTGCTCCGAAGAAGAACAGTATAGAGGCGAGTCTGTTCGAATCCCTGTCTCTGAAATCATTTTTTTGGTTGGTTTCACTTTTGCATATTTGATATATAGAATATGGGTATACAGTATATACATATACTGAGTTTAAAATCATATTTGATGCTATGAGCTTTTATAATATGTAGCATATTGAATATACATCTACTACATACATATACTGTGAGTTTAAAATCTGTGCTAGTGTGTTTTGATTCTCTTGAACATCTTGTTATTTCTTAGTTGTTACTAACTTGCATATGATTAAGAGACTATTAGTAATTTGCTTTATCTTTATTTTATAGTATGTTTTTTTTATTATGGCTTTAGAGGGTGGTGGTTTTGCTAACACACCTGAGGTTGATTCTGTTGATAAAAATAAGCATTTGTGGAAGTATGTGATTAAAATGGATAAAACTGGAGGAGGAATTGTCCATTTTAGTTTAGCTTTTGTAAGAACACTTGCAAGGGTTCATACAGTAGAGTGAAGACTCACTTGATGAAAATTTCCAGTAAAGGGATCGGGGTGTGCAAAAAAGTAACAAGTGAGGATCTTGTAGAAATACAAAGGGCAATTGATGAAACAGAGCTGACAATCATTAGTGCTCAACCAAAAAATGTCTCTTTGCCGCCTTCCACTATGTTGTTGGGTGGTATGAGCTATATCTAAGGGGAGCATAAGAAGAGGAAGTCAATTGAAAGTGGGATTGGGATTGGGAGTGCTACTAGGAGAGCTTTCAATATGAAGGATAAGGATCAATTGAATGCTGAAATTGTTAGGATTTTTTTTCGGCAGGGTTGCCATTTTATCTTGCAAGAAACTCTTACTTCATTAGTGCCTTTTCATTTGTTGCAAATCACTATTTTCCCAGCTATGTACCTGCTGGATATAATTTGTTGAGAACAACATTACATCAAAGGAAAAGAGCAAATATTGAAAGGTTGTTGCAACCAATTAAAACGATGTTCACTTGAGAGGAACAAGTCCTTGAAGAAGTTTTTTGATGATGCCATGGAGCGTAGGAAGGTCACCTTGCAAGTTGGGTTCCTCATCCATGTTTGGAGGAACTCTAGTAGGATCCTCATGAAGCCACTCATCACTACATTCCCTAATCACTATAGTACTTAATCACTACAGTACCTACAATGTTAGAGGAAAAAATTTTACTTCAAAAGTGAGAAGCTTTAAGTCAACAAAAGAAAAATGCTAAGAATAACATTTTAAAGTATTCTCACCTTGGATTCAATGAATGGGCCAAGCAATGAAGTGAAGTATTACTCTTATTCCAGCGATCCACAAGTATTTGATGCACCACATTATAAAAAGTGGATTCCTCATCTACCCTCCTTGCTTTATGCCTATATATTACCGTCTTCACCTTCTCTAGAGTCCCACATATCATAAACTAAATGAAGACAAGGCTTGTCCATGTCACAAGCTTGAAGCACATCATATATAGAGCAGTAACACTTTTTCTTTCACAAATTTGACCTTTCCAATATCATCATCTCCATAATAACTCCACTTATCACTAATCACCATTGCTTGAAGACCATGCTTTATAAGTTTCAATCTCTTAAGCATCACAATTGTAGAGGCAAATCTTGTTTTGGTAACCGAAAGTAATTTTAAAGAGACAAATTCATTGTACTTGACCAATCTCATAGAATGACTAGTGATAAAATACGCAATCATCATGCAATCTCCTACGATATCACTAATCTAACTACATTTTTCATACACAACTTTGTTGTTCTCAATATGCTTTGTGGCATAAATATTCTTCAAAGCGAGATTCAAGGTATTCCACTGATTCATAAGTATTTGATGCACCACATTATAAAAGGTGGATTCCTCATCTATCCTCCTTGCTTTATGCCTATATATTACCTTCTTCACCTTCTCTAGAGTCCCACATATCATAAACTAAGTGAAGACCAGGCTTGTCCATGTCACAAGCTCAAAGCACATCATATATAGAGCGGTAAAATAAATAATGTAGTCAATAAAATCCCACCACACATCATCCTAACACTTTTTCTTTCACAAATTTGACCTTTCCGACATCATCATCTCTATAATAACTCCACTTGTCATTAATCACCATTGCTTTAAGACCATGCTTTATAAGTTTCAATCTCTTAAGCATCACAATTGTAGAGACAAACTTTGTTTTGGCAATCGAAAGCAATTTTAAATAGACAAATTCATTGTACATTACCAATCTCATAGAATGACTAGTGATAAAATACTCAATCATCATGCAATCCCCTGCTATATCACTAATCCAACTACATTCTTCATACATAACTTCGTTGTTGTCAACATGCTTTGCGGCATAAATATTCTTCAAAGTGAGATTCAAGGTATCTACCACACATGGTGTCCATACAATGCGAGAGAATTGAGCTTTAATTAGTTGCAATTTAGCAGCATTATCAGTGATTACTTGAACCACATCTTGAGGCCCAACCTCATTAATCACTTCTTTCATCAAGTTAGCAATGAAATATTTGTCCATAACTTCTCCCGAACAATCCACTGCTTTAAGGAACATAGGCCCCCCTTCACTCACTGCCATGAAATTGATTAGAGGCCTCCTTTGGGAGTCACTCCATCCATCACTAACTATGCCTAACACGTTTTGCTTTCATGTAGTTTTAATTGGTTGCAACAACCTTTCAATATTTTGCCCTTTCCCTTTGGAGTAATGTTATTCTTAACAAATTATATCTAGGAGATACATGGCTGGGAAGATAGTGATTTGCAGAAAATGAAAAGGCACTAATGAAGTAAGGGTTTCTTGCAAGATGAAATGGCAACCCCGCCAAAAAAAACATCCTAACAATTTCAACATTCAATTGATCCCTATCCTTCATATTAAAAGCTCTCCTAATAGCACTCCTAGTCTCACTCCCACTGTCAATTGACTTCCTCTTCTTAGCCTCCCCTTAGATGTAGCTTATGCCACCCAACGATAAAGTGGAAGGAGGCAAAGGGACATTTATTGGTTGAGCATTGATGAGTCTCATCTCTGCTTCATCAATTGCCATTTGCATTTTCTCAATATCCCCACTTGTTACTTTTCGCACACTCTGATCTTTTTACCGGAAATTTTCATCAAGTGAGTCTTCACTCTAGTGTATGAACCCTTGTAAGTGTGCTTACAAAAGCTACACTGAAATAGATAATTTGCTCCTCCTTCTCTAGTTTTATCCATTTTAATCACATACTTCCATAAAGGCTTATTTTCATCAACTGAATCAACCTTGGGGTGTGTTAACTGAACCACCACCCTCTGAAGCCATATTCAAATTAACAACCTATAAAGCAAATTACTAATAGTCTCTTAATCAGATACAAGCTAGTAACAACTAAGAAATAACAAGATGTTCAAAAGAATCAGAACAACACACTAGCACAGATTTTAAACTCACAGTATATGTATATTCAACATGCTACGCATTAAAAAAGCTCACAGTATCATATATGATTTTAAACTCAACAGTATATGTATATAATGTATATCCATATTCTATATATCATATATGCAGGAGTGAAACCAACAAAAAAAAAAATGATTTCAGAGGCAGGGATTCGAACACTCAACTCTGTACTGTTCTTCTTTGGAGCAGAAGAAGGATTTGAACAACAACAGGCAGGGATTTCAGAGATGATTCGAACAGAGAATAGGGAGTCAAATATACATAATGAACCTAGCCAAAAAAAAAAAAAATTGGAATGATGAAGTAGAAGCAGCACTGAAAAAAATGCAAGAATAATGAAGCAGCATAGAAAAAAAATGCAGGAATGATGAAGCAAAAAGCAGCACTAAGAGAGAGAGAGAGAGAGAGAGAGCAAACTCACCTCTGTTCTTCTTCGCAGCAAGGGGTTTCACTTTTCAAAGATGATTCGAACAGAGACAAATTAGGGCTTTTCGGTTAGGCTTCTTCTTCTTCTTCTTCTTCCAGCAGAGACAGATTAGGGTTTTTTTCTGTTAGAACTTCTTCTTCGAACAGAGACAGGTTAGGCTTCTGCTTCTTCTTCCTCTTCCTCTTCCTCTTCCTCTTCTTCTTCTTCTTCTTCTTCTTCTTCTAACAGAGACAGATTAGAGTTTTCTTCTTCTTCTTCGAACAGAGACAGGTTAGGCTTCTGCTTTCTCTTCCTCTTCCTCTTCCAACAGAGACAGACGGATTAGGGTTTTCAGTTCGTGCTTTTCTTCTCTCTCTCTCTCTCTCTCTCTCTCTCTCTCTCTCTCTCTCTCTCTATTTTCATGAGCAGTCGTTTTTGTTTATGATATGCCCTTATTTTATTTCAGATTTTTAATTTTGTTATTTGCAAAATATGCCCCACTTTCTATCTTTAAAATTTACAGTTGAGCCCTGCCGTGTCCATGAAGTGTTCAAAATAGGGCATACATGTCCGGGCCATGTCCGAGAAGTGTCTGATTTAAAAAAAAAAAAAAAAATTACAGACACGTAATTTGGCGTGAACAGGCTCACCTCAGTACTGATCTTTTTCGGAGCAGAAGAGGGATTCGAACAGCAACAAGTAGGAATTTCAAAGACGATTTGAACAGAGAATAGGGAGTCAGATATACATAATGAACCTAGTAAAAAAAAAAAATGCGGGAATGATGAAGAAGCAGCATAGAAAAAAAATGCAGGAATGATGAAGCAGAAGCAGAACTGAGAGAGAGAGAGAGAGAGAGCAAACTCACCTCTGTTCTTCACTTTTCAAAGATGATTCAAACAGAGAAAAATTAGGGCTTTTCGGTTTGGCTTCTTCTTCTTCTTCTAACAGAGACAGATTAGAGTTTTCTTCTTCTTCGTACAGAAACAGGCTAGGCTTCTGCTTTGTCTTCCTCTTCCTTCTCCTCCTCCTCTTCTTCTTTTTCTTCGTCTAACAGAGACAGATTAGGGTTTTCTTCTTCTTCGAACAGAGACAGGTTAGGCTTCTGCTTCCTTTTCCTCTTCTTCTTCTTCTTCTTCTTCTTCTTCTTCGAACAGAGATAGAGATTGATTAGGGTTCTCTCTCTCTCTCTCTCTCTCTCTCTCTCTCTATTTTCACGAGCGGTTGTTTTTGTTTGAGATAGGCCCTTTATTTTATTTTCAGATTTTTAAAATTTGTTATTTGCAAAATATGCTCCACTTTCTATCTTTAAAATTTGCAGTTGAGCCCTGTTCGAGTTGTGTCCGAGAAGTGTCTGATTTCAAAAAAAAAAAAATTACAGACGTAATTTGGCATGTCAGACACATGTCTGGGGGTGTCTGCCACCAGTACGGCACCTCCGATGAAGTGTCTCTACTTCCTAGATTGATCTGGAGAGAGAGACAAAGAGATGGCTGAAACAATGGCTGCAGTACCATCAATCGTTGCTGGAAAAGATGGACCTCCCCGTCTATGGCCACATCTCTTATTCCATCTCTCCTCTATCTCCCTTACCATAGATCACCACCATCTATTCCTCCTTCCTCTACCATTGATCCTCCTCTGCCAAATCCCTCCCACTCATGCCACCCTCTACAGTCACTGTCATCGCTGCCACCACCAGGAGAGGGGCTGCCACTTCCTCTCCTCCTTTTCCTCCTCTTCTTCTCTTTCTCTTACACTGCCACATCTTCCTCAGCCAGCGGTTATTGAACCCCGAAAACCCCTCTCCTCCACTGGCCAACCCCAGCCCACTACACCAAGACCCTAGAACCCCAGCCCACTCCTCCACTGGCCATCCCACCAGAACCACCACTACTGTCGCTGCGATCACCCCTCCAAATTTTCTGTTCTTTTTTGTTTAAAAAAAATGCTTCGCCTTCCTCATTTTCCCCTTTTGTGTGTATCTGTATGTGTTGTCTCATACTACACCTTAATACATAAAATTGGGCATCGTTGTTGTTGTCTTCGCTGATATCGTCAACTTGAACGGCTTCATCTTCTTCATTTGTGCCTTCGTTTTGCGAATTGGCACAAGAACTTCTGGTTCATCCTTAATGTCATTGTCGTTGCCATTCCAAGTTCTTGTTCTTACCAATATCACTTTGATCTGACCCTTGTCATTCATTTTGTTCCTGCTTTGTTCTTCTTCTTGTTCTGTCTTCTATTTCTTCATAATGTTTGTGTATGTATGTGTGTGTTACTCATCCCTCTCTACCTAACCAACCCCACCACTCTCTCTCTTTCTCTCTCTCTCTCTCTCTCTCTCTCTCTCCATTACTAAACCTGGAATCTTCAAAATCATCTTATTGAGTCCATTTGTTTTGACAACTTACAAAATTAGCATTTAATTCGTTCAATTCACATAAATAAATGAGGTTGTAATATATCCATGGGAGGATGTATATATACATATATCTGATTGTCATCTTAGTTTGAGCTTTTAATTTTTAGTGGTAATGGGTGTGGGTCCTGTGGGGTTGTAATATACCCTATTCACAGATTTCATAGCTTTCAGTTCTTTGGCAAATTTTAGTTTTTTAATTTTTATTTCATTCATTAATGGAGTTAATGGGTTGGTAGAGAGAAATGGCAGAATGGCAGATTTGTCTTTTTAGTGGCCAACTAATGAGGGGGTTTTGGTCGTTTCATTTTTTTGGGAGTGTCATTTACGTCATCCCACTTATTGAAGGGCAAAATTGGCAATGAAAAAGTAAACTATTCTGACCTCATGCTTTTCCGTCAACATTAGTAATGGTCTGTTAACGAAAGGGGTAATCTCTAACCTAGAACTAAACCGGAAGGGAGGTTGCTGTCATTTTTCAAACCTCGAGGGTACTGTTTGTAATTGTCAGATACCTCAAGGGAGGTTACTGTAATTTACCCTATAATATGGGTTTATATATTTTATTTTTATTAGTACAATATATAATACAATATTTTTATACTACAAAATAAATAGTGACATAATATAACATGTCATAGTTATATAATAGTATTATAATATGACGTAGTATATGTTATAATACCTAAAATAATATAATATATAATAATGTGAGGGGTGGGCAAAATGGTCTTTTTGTACCTTATCCCTTCCCTCAAGATATGGCATCCCACCCCTCCCATGGGATGCCTTATCCTCCATTTTGGGGGATTACATTCTCCATTGGAGATGTAATCTTCCCTCTATTTTTTTCTCCAAACATGGAATTAGGTGGGGCCCCCAGATGACACATCCAACCCGGACTCCTAATTCCCCTAACAGATGGAGCCATAATGACAATCTTTATATTCATGGTCCACTTGTGAGATACTAAGTTACTAGATAAATGATCCCTCGTGTAATCAAGGAACGAGATTTCCCTTTTACCAAAACTTCCATTTCTCAAGAGACCAAGGCTAAACACTAGTGGAATAAGGAAACTCTATTGTTTCTATCAAAACACACCGGTACATAAGAGGAATGCACCAAAATACAATTCTATATCTCGAAACAATAAGTTTTGTTAATACGAATTTAGAACTTTTCATAAATGTTATTCAATTTTTATTTAGAAAAATACAACAAATTGTGTTTTACTATGTTAATATTTGCCACTTCTAAGATGTTTATGAAACATCCCGAAATATTTCTGAAACGTTTGTATTTCTTTGCTAATCAAAACATCACATTGAAAGAAAATTTTGATCCTTGCTTGTAATCACACTAGGGGGGGTGGGATATGGAATGTAACTCCCAATCAAGAAAAGCTGCAGCAAAAGAATCTCAGCAGCTAATAATAGTTATGGCACGATGCCCGATCCTAATACCAGTTGGACACCACTCCTTTTTGTGTCCAATGATCCTCAGTCATGTTGATTTTCTACATCATAGAGGTTAGTGTGTCAGACAACATCTACACACAACAAACACAGATTGTTGTCTCCATGCTCTCTTTAGTTTGCTTCCCATAGATTTAAATAGTTTATATGCTTGTATCCGTCTTTAAGTGTAGCATATGAAAAACATCATAAATTGGCAATGGCCTCATACATTTCATAAATTCTTAGACTTTAGTAATGAATAATTTCAAGTACAATTTTATTGTTTCTTCATTTGTATTCAAATGTTGTCATTGACATTTTCGAGTCATGTTCATTGAAGGCTTCATTGGGTCTCCTGGACAGAGTTTGGGAAATGATAAAACCATGGATGAAAATTTTGTTTCGTTTTGTTGGAAACGACCGAAGCATGTCAGTTTCGCCGGAAACCTAAGCGAAATAGTGATGGATTTATGAAATTCCAGGGATTCGATGGAAACGACATTGTTTCGGTGTGTTTCGACCGAAATGACATCATTTCGATGAAAACTATATAGTGTTTTGAAATATAGCAGAGAATCTCTCTT
Organism: Euryodendron excelsum; assembly: GCA_033060915.1. Lineage (NCBI taxonomy): Eukaryota > Viridiplantae > Streptophyta > Magnoliopsida > Ericales > Pentaphylacaceae > Euryodendron > Euryodendron excelsum. Next base: position 31,556,104 of record CM065377.1, read on the forward strand.
TTTCTTTAAAGTATAAAATGGGGCTTTGGCCCTTTTAGCTATTGAGTAAAATATATATATCTATAATATTATAATAGGTTATAGGTTTAATAAATATAAACATTATTACATTATTACTAATTTGAATTAGAGTAAAATATAGATTTTATGTTAAAAAAATGTTTGTAATTAACTATATATAGATCTTAAATTATATATTTAAAGGTAATTAACATGAATGGTTGTTCATTAATTTTTATAATTTCTTTTTTTTTTTTTAGTCTATATATAATGTTGCTTATGACTTAATGTGTATTTATATTTAGATGTTTCTATATGAAAACTTGACATGTTTGCTCATTTTATTGTCTATTTTCGAATTACATTATCACTTACTAGTTACTACTCAATTCTATTTCTATTTCTATAGTCCCAATGAATATATACTCCTTAAACATGTTCCATTATTGTTATATTAGCATTAAAATCATATAGTAATGAACATTAAGTTATGTTTTCAAATGTTTCTTTCTGTTTCCCATTTTTTCTCTGTTTCCATCATGTTTCTGAAACGTTTTTGTTTCTGAGTCCACCGAAATG